>QTSX02004385.1:0-109178 GCA_014839935.2 Entomophthora muscae
TGAGCACGCAAATTCAACTCTGGTTTCTGTCATGAGAAAACTCACTTACTCTGATGCTGCCAACTGGGATCTATACTTATCTGCTGCTCTCTTTGCCTATTGCCTTAGCAAACATTGTTTCACCGGGTATTCCCCTTTTGCTATGCTGTATGGGCGTGAAGTCACTACCCCATTGCTCTTGGGCCCTGCTACTCTCCTCTGATAAGGCTATGAACCCTGATGAGCATATCAAAGATCTAGTCAACTGCATCATTGATATACAGGCTACTGCCTACATGTCTGTCTATAAGACCAAGTTGTTTAAGCTCTCCCCTGAAAATGCTGGGAGATACCACCTGCCTGAGTTCAACATTGGGGACCATGTTCTGTATTATCAACACAGATTAGGAGGACAAGCTCATAAGCTAGACTTGTTGTGGATTGGGCCCTTGGAAGTGACCTTCAAGAAAGGGTTAGAGTATAATATAAAACTCCTCTCTAGTGGCCAGCCTTTTGCTCATGTGCATGCCAAGCTCCTCTGCAAGTATCACCCCCCTTAGGTCAATCTAGAGGGGGGCGATTTTGTGAATGCTGCCATTCACCATGTTTTGATTTTGTCTTTGTTGGGTTATTTTGAGGACAAGTCTCTTTCTTTTGCTTTTGCCCTTTGAAACAAGGCTGGCTCTGAATCAGGAAATATAATTGTTCAGTTTCCTGATCCTGCGCAACTCACTTGCCCCATTCATGCTTGTGGTGAGTGATCCTACCAACCCTGGTAGTGTTTTGTGGTATTGCCAACCACTACATATTACATTTCCTATTTCCTAATAAAATTAAGTTCTATTCACATTTTTGTCTTTGTGTCTCCACGTACTTTGGCACCTCTCTAGCCATGTCTAGCAGATATTATTCAATCAGGGCCACAAGGTAATCACATAGCCTTCCCTGCCATTCTAACCAAGACTTAGTAAAAATTCAATCCTAAGGTTAGGATTCCCTGTTGTGACTCTGTGCTGCGCCTCAGATCACAACAGGGACCTTGAGTGTTGGCTCAAAGGGTGTTGTGAGTGGGGGGTGTGGTATGCTTTTGGCTTGGTTTATTATTACCTTGTGGGGGCCTGCTCTGTTTTTTTTTGGCTTGGTCTGGCTCCCCTTGGGTCTAGGGACTTTCTTATCATACATCTTACCTTTTGCCTTTATACATTCCTGTTAAATAGGGTGCTCCTATACCTTTGTTGCCACCTGTTCTTCCATTAGTTCATCTTGGGAGCCGTCAGGGTCCTGGAAGTTGTCCACTGTTCCTCTCTTGGTCTGGGCTGCTTCTCTAGCCCAGTCTCTCTTGTGTCTCTTCCTCAGTTATCCCTGGGGAGCCTCCATGGCAAAGGAGTCCTTAGCCAAAGAAGGGAGCCACCATACTGCTCTTGGGGTAAGGCACTTCTTGCTATTCACTTTGGACACTCCATCTTCTGGGTTGTATTCCACGCTTTTGGGATGTACCCCCTTCTTGTGAAGGCATTGGCCAAAGCTGTGACCAGGGCAGTAGCAGAATCTGCAGATATGCCTCTTGTTCTGGGTTCAACATAGATCACCTGGTTTTCTGCTTCTGGAAGGCATATAAATCTGGGGATCTTGATTTTCTTATACATTATTGAGGGTGCCATCTCTAATAGGGTGTGGATGAATGTAGGGAGGAGGCACTTGGTCATGTTAGCCATCTCCTCCTGAATTTCAATAACCACACCATAGTATGATAGTCCAGTGGTGATAGCTGCATGTGTCCACTCTCTTGGCTTGGTGGTGGAAACGTCTGTGAAGGTGATCCACTTGGCTGACTGGTTGGTGTATCTTGTGCTCTCCACTTTGAGGGGTATTCCTTTGTGAGAAAAGTCTGCACTTAGGACTGCTTCCATTTGACTATTGCTTGTGAGGCACACATCTATGTATCCATGCTCTGCCAACCACTTGTGAGCAAACTCTCTGTCTGGGAAGTGCTTGTCAAGGGTGGAGAAGATCATGGAGAAGTATTCATCCATACTGCCTTTAGACAGGCTGTTGAAGTGAATCCTCATTGCATTGGGGAGTGTTGACTGTGGTAAGGAGCAGAAAGGGTTGCCTTGAATAATCATTTCCCTTACTCTATCTGTATATGGGAGGAATCCATCAGGGTCCAGAGTTTGGTCTAGGCCCTTCTTCACCCTCTCACTGTAGGACATGTCCTTCTGGGTCTTCCCAAACTTGGATGGCTTGGCCTCTACCAGGGAGATTTTGAAAACAATATTGTCCACTGCCTCCTCCATGGTATATCCTCTGTCTGTGAAGCTCATGACTAACTGGGGGGTGATGCATCTGCTCTTGAAGTTACGAGCCAGTTTGATATCCATCTCCAGTTGCATCCATAGTTTTGCCTCTGGGGCTCCAAAGTCTGTTTTAGACCATGTCATGATCATATCTGGGCTCTTTGAAGGGTGCATGTACACATGGAATGTTTTGTATGTAGACCTATTGGTGTGGAGCCATTTGGCTACCATGAATGAGTTCCGTTTACACCCTAAAAAGTAGGCTGCTTCAGCTGTGTTTGCTCCCATTGCTGTCCATTGGACCACCTCCTCTGGGGATATATTTTCCTTGAAGAACTTTCCAGCCAACAGGGGGTCAGGGATTGCTGCCTTCCAGCATGTGGCTGGTTCAGTGGGCATTACTGTGGTGAGCCATTTGGCTGCCTCCTCAGGGTAGATGATATCATTGAAGATCTTGGCGTCTCTGGGAGATATGCCATTGTCCATCCACTTAATTACCAACTCAGGGGTGAAACCAGCTTTAATCCAGTTAGCTGCTTCAGTAATGGAGGATGTCTCATGCCAATTGCCCCATTGTTTGAGGGTGATTGGGCAGTCCCCCAGGTTGCTATGGATGTGGGCTGTAATGCCCAACAGCTTCCACTTGTCTGTGTTAGTGAGAGTGAAGCCCTTGTTGAGCCAGTACTTCATGTCATCAGAGTTCCATACCTGTTCTCTCCACTCAGCTGCTACTTCAGGAGACCATGTGGTGAATGGACCCCATTTTGCTGCCATGTTGGGGTGCCACCCCACAACTCTCATTTGCGGGCCAGTTTGGGGGAGCATTGGCAGTATGACCAGTATCTTGCTTCCTGGGCTCTAAATCCTGTGTTGATCCATGGTTGTGCTTATGCCATGCTAAACATGAGGTCTTCTCAGCCCTTTACATTGCTAGGGGTGATTCCAGCTTTGGCCCAATCAATGTTTCAAAATGTACTGAAGTACTTGGAGAGTCTTTCAGCTGCCATTGGGATGACACTGAGCTCCCCTGCAAATGTTGCTGGGATGTATGCCTGGAAGAACTCTGCTGCCTCAAATACAGTGAATCCACCAGCTCTCCAAATGTAAGGTCTTGCCCATAATGGTGCAAGGTTATAGACTAGAGCGTGCAAAGCATTGGGATTCAAATTTAAAAGATATAAGAATGTAGGAACTGTCTGTAAGATGATCTTACAGAAACCTGCTAAAACCTATATTGTGTCACAAATGGAGTAATAGAGTGTAAAAACCCTAAGCAAAGAAGATAAAATAAAGTGTTCAATAGTGAACAATTTGTAACTAAGAGAATATCAATATTGGGATATTCTCCATTGGCAAATCAATACATATAACTATTGAAAGATTCCTCAAGGGAAAAAATGGATACAACAAGCCTAAGGCTTGTTGTTTTACAAGTTCCATTGAATTTAAGGGAAAAGCTAAACAAAAAAAAATGAATTAAAAAACAAAATTCTTAAAATTAAAAATCTGAAGTTAAAAATTGTAAAAGTTTGAAGGGAAGAAATCACTTAGAATTTCAGCTTAAAGCCTACTCTTTAAAAGCTCTTTATTTATAGAGAGAAAAGCCTTTCTAGTTGGAACTGATAGCCAGGAGAAAGCAGCCAAGAAGATGAGCAACTGGAGAAGTTGGAGAACCCAGAACCAGAAAAGGGGAAACAGAAGCCAGTACTATATGCCAATCAGCAAGTTGAAGCTGGGGAGAGAGCAGCAACAGCATAATCAGGAGTTTTGAAAGGTAAATAGTAAAGAAAATTTTCTGAATTTAAAGTAGAAATATATATGAAAGTGATAAAAGCGGACAGAGCAAACAACAACAATGATTCAAATGCAAATAGCACCAAAAAACAAAGTTAATAGACTTAAAATACTTAAATATTAATTTTCAATTTAAAATTCCAAGTATTTAAAATACTGGAAAACAAACCAAGCAAAAATAATAAATATGAAAGTTCAAAGAGCCTGCCTTTTGGGGCAGGGCATGACACCAGAGCTTGACCTCTGCAAGGGGGATCCGGTTTTTGAGGGTGTACTTGATTTTGACTGTGGGCATCTTGGTTCTGTGCCACTCCTCTGCCAGTTAGAGCTTTTTAACTCCACCCCGGCAGAAGAGTTGGGCCCACTCCAGGGTCATTTCTTTCCCCAGCCACTTCATGGCCAAGCCAGGCAAGAGGCCGGTATGTTTCCATGCCATTGCAGTAGTGGGATTAAGCCCCAGGCTGTGCCATCAGATGGTTTGGTTCATTGTGAAGCCCATGCTTGCCCAGGTGCTTGCCTCCTCCTTGCTTACATTGTGTAGTTCAAGGAATTCCAAGTCCACTTGTGGGAAGGTGCTGTGTGTGTTCTCCTACTTGCAGTGGGGGCCTTGCTAATTGTCTACTCCCCTTTGATCTTTTTTTTGGCCCCAGTGGGGGGACCATCTACCCTATGGCTTTGTTCACTTCCTGAGAATTCATCAGTTTCCATTGGCTTGGACTCAGGGCCGCCTGCCTCTGATTGGCTATTCCCAGCTGATGTTCCCAAGTGAATTTTGGTTTTCTCTCCCTTGTTAGGAGGAGGGTTTGGAGCTACAGGTTCAGCAGTGGAGAGCTCCCCATTGTTGGTATGGAAGTCCGCCTGCCCTGTATCAGGGATGATGCCCTGATCCACCTCTACACGGTGGGCTTGGCCTGAGGCTTCAGGCTCTAGTGGTTCTGGGGATATCTAGGTTCTTTTTAATAAAAACCTACTTTAAAATTTTGCTTTGTAAAATTGAATTTCTATCTCAAAAAAGTAATTGTAATGAGAGAGATCTAATAACCTCATACATACTGATAATGCAAAAAGACTCTAATTACCTTTAAATACCACTAAAAATATCTCATCAACTTTTTAAACCAATTTTTTTTATTGAGGATATTTTTCAGGAAGCACACATTACTAAAATTATCTTAGCAAGTGAGAATCAGCAAAAAATCTCTTGAGCGGGGAATTGAACCCAGATCTCGCGTGACAGGCGGAGAACTCACTAGTATACTACCCGAGATTTGAAATTTTTTAAAATAATGCTTGGATGTGTATCATATCAAATTTTTAGAGATTTTTATCATTTTTATTTTAAAAAATAACAGACTTTAAAAGAAGTATCATAATTGATATATAATAAATAAGTTTATAATATAAAAGATTCAAAATAAGTTCTTCAAATTTTAAAATGTACATTTTACAAAGGCACAGTACAACATTAATATCTAACTTGTTTATCTTCATTGTAGTTGTCAGGAAACAAACCTGGGCAGCCAGCCTGTCATAATCCGGGGTCAAAAGGGATACAGACCAGGAAGACAGAGCCCATAGGAGGATTGATACTAACTTGAAGAGGTACAGCATAGACATTTCAATCCAGGATCATGGGTCAGTGTCCAGAATTGTAGTGTCTATCACACTTAAGAGGGGGATATACACTATTCCAAATAGCTAATTGGTGTTATATAGGAGAGTTCATAGGCATTAATAGGCATTGATTTGGGGGTGGGAGGTGTCTTCATGTTCATTTGGTGGGCAGGGAGAAAGTTAAATTTAGCTTTGAGCAGTTGGGGTTCAGTAATATATCAAGGCCCCTTTTTGTTAAATTTGGTCAACTATTTAGTTTGGTCCAAAGGATCATATGCTAAGATGTTGTCAGTAGTATATTCTTTATACTTGAGTTTCAATGAATACTCTGTGAAGTTGAGGGTACCAAAGGGAGGACCTTGTGGATAAAAATTTACAGGCTGAGGGGCTAGGGGTTGAAAATATGCGTATTAAATTGACAGATAACTAATATAAAATAAGGGAATAATTGGGAAAAACAATATCTCATAATCTTTATTTAAAATGGAAATAAAGTCTGCTGTGGAGCCCAGGGGTTTGTATAGTACCCTACTACCAGAAATTACCTTTATTAGTTGGGAATCTAATGGTTGTGAATTATTAATTTGGGAGTGTGTTGGATCCAGGTCCAACCAGTCCCACTTACCGTCATCCTGCCCTCAACTCTTATTGCCATTAACTTCCTGTGACAAAGCTTCAAGGAGCTTTGCCTTCAGGGAGGCAATTTTATGGGATAACATTTTTTTATCATCCCGCCAACAAGCCATGATCTTGACACTCTTTTCCTCCCTTTCTCTTAAAGCCTTGATCTCACAATTTTCTCCCTGACTTTCACTTGTTGTAAATTTTTGTCAAATCCTACTAACAGGTTCCAAGAATCCCACACATAGATTCAATTTTATTGAGAGGGAGTCCCTTCTTTTGCAAAGTAGTTGGAATAAAATTCTTCAAACACAGCTTTTACTTCCACTAAAGCCTCCTCAGGCACAGTCTTGGTGACCTCCAGACTTGCCTAAGCTTCCTCAAGAGAACTTGTAGGAACTTATTTTCTGGCTGCTGCTGTTTCTACACAAAGTACTCCAAATTTTGACCTTTCAAAAAATAACAAAGAAGACATAATAATTGAAAAGTAATTGAGGGGAAAGCGTCAAAATTGACAATATATATTATTAAAGTGTTGCTGTTTTTTCTTATATACTATACAGGGTATGTTTGGCTGAAAATCCCTCCGGTTCCTGAATCAACCTATGATTCATATCATGTGGTCTATGACATTTGAGTCATCTAAACCTAGATGTTTACCTAAAAGATCCCCTGTAATTCTCAGTCTATGAGAATTAACCTACAACAAGAAGGAGTCACCTGACGCCATTCATCTCAATGTATCAATTTAGCATGGAGCTTCCTCAGCTCCTGCGCAAAAACCCTGTGGAATATACACATTCCAATACTCAGCTATCCATGTTCCAACTGGGAACCAGCTGATCCAAACTAAATATATAGGCATCATTGCCTTTATTTAACTATCTTTGCATTTAATATTTTTTTGCATTAAAATCCATTAAAACGCTTTGAAACTCCAACCAGGCGCCATCACAGCACTTTACAAATCAATTAGGTGGTGTGGCGGCGCTTCTAACCTAATAAATTTGCCAAAACAGCACTTTTAACCCAAATTCAGGGGTTTACTTATGGTTAACCTTAACCAAACTTCTTGACACAGTCAAGAAAATTAAACAATATACTTAAATCCTCATTAATTATATTGCTATCTATTTTTCACAATTAACATTCCCGGTTAATTAAACTGTTTTTGAGACGCCTAGTCCCCAAGATTGTTTTGGCCAATATTGTCTCAATTTTACTAGTTAGTCTGGCCTAAATAGCCATCCATATTCTATAATTTTATTAAATATAGATACCAAGTTTTCAGGAATCTTTATCTGAAGAATTCTTATCAAATCTATATACATGAAATACAGCAAAAACAGAATAACTTTATATTTTGGAGTATTTATTTGGCTAAATACTCAACAGTGACTTCCTATAGTCACAGGGAAGGCAGGCTAATTGGCTCCAAGGGCTAAAAAATGGCACTAGCACAGGAAGGAGTCTCATTAAGACAATGACAGAAATCCCTGTACTTTCATTAGCAAGTGTTCAGGACACTCAGCAAATGCCACTGCTGGCAGCATCACCTTAGAGTCTTTGCAGTTGAGGGCATCAGTGAGTCAAATATCAGGAGATTAAATCCCAGAAAAACATGGGTAGGTGGATGAGTGGGCCTCTGGTCTTTAAGGCTGGTGTCCTGCAGTCCAGTTTGTCCCAGGTTTGAATCCTGTTCAAACTCTTGGGGTTTAGAGGAGGAAAAAATTTTATTCCTGACAGTAGATCTCAATTTCCATAAAATCATTTTTCAAAAAGTTTACTAACATGATGTTTGAAGATTTTCCACACCAAATCAATGATTTTTAATATTTAAATATCACTATTTTTAATAGATGGTCACAGATAGATATGTTGTTAAAAAATAAACGTCAGATTCCAAGTTTAAAGGGTTCAAAGCCTGAATCAATGCTCTATAATATTGTATTAAAGAAAAACAGCTAAGATAACCATTCATGGGACCATAAAAATGAGGCCTGTCAGGATTTTGGAATAATGTGATAGATTTGACCACCATTCTTCTGAATTATTGGCTCCTGAAAGCCAAATACCACTCAAATGTAAACTTAACAAAGTATCAGTGTGATCTCATTGATAGTTTTGGGTAGTTAGAATATTGATAGTTACTTCAAATCTTGATTATTATAATTTGTTAGACTATCTATTGGTTCACAAATCAGCTAATTAGCTTGATGATTTGATGATATGACAGAATATTCTTGAGGGACGCACCTCCACCAAACATTTGAGTGTCTGGGCTTGACTCTGAAAATGCAACTGATATGAAAGGTTGCTTAACTGGCAATGCAAGATGAAAATTACCCATCTACAAGGTAACAAATACCCAAATCTGCATGAACAGTAGACAAGATGTCACTAGGACCCTGTTATACATACATGAGGTCTGTTAATTAATTGTAGTCCTATGCCAGCACAGCATGACTGAATAGCTCTGGGGGCTGAGATTAAAAGTCTTGGGAATAGAAGAATAGTCAATAAGAGTTAGAAAAGTCAGATAATAATTCTGGTAAGAGGGCTTATCCACCCTATATAAGGTGATTTCATAATTATAGATTAAGCAAAACATTCACCCTTGTAGATAGAGATTGTATATCTCTATCAGTGTAGCACAAATAGCCAAGACCTAGTAGTAAGAAAGCATCTAATTAGAGTGCGCCACTGTCTAATTTCAGAACAGTGAACTTCTACTACAGACTGACAGGAACCTACCAGACTGTAGCCATACATAGACCCAACTGGTAGCCTAGGTTGTTGCCATAAAATCAACTATCAATAAAACCTAATATGACAAATAATAAAGATCCTTCATTAAAGACACAAATTCTTGACAGTGATGCTCACTATGAAAACAAGATGCCACCAGAGTAAAGTCAAGGCACTGCCTTACTCTTTCCCTCCCCAGTTTTTTGATAAGTATGGGGGGATGTATGAAAACTAGTGACACTGAAAGAGACACTAGTCTCTTTCTGACTATTACACTACACCCAGATGTTGAGCTCCAAGAAGACTGCCTTCATTTGGACCCCATAAATATAGCAGGTCCGCATTTGCCCTGCAAATACACCCTGTATGAGATCCACTCTATATTAGGAACACTCATCCATAGTTGACATCATGAAGGGGCTCAACAGGAGACAGAATTCACACTATTTAGCTACAATCTAAACACTGCAGATCTCTGGATAGTGTATCACTAGTATCAGGAAACAAACAGCATGTAGATTAGTCAGCTATTGAGCAAGGAGAAGGGACAAATCAAAGGCTTCCTTTCTTACTTTGTTCACCCAAGTATCAAACATCTGAAAAATCTTGTTACCAGGAAGAGTTTGGAGATTAACAAGTTGGGGGCAAGCCAAAATGAACTACAGGAAGCCCACCTAGATACTATCAAAAAGATGAACAACAACTTTGATTACTTATAAAATATCCTGAGGAATCTGTTTGATACTACCAACCATGCCCACTTCAGAGTGGATTAAATTGTGTAGCAGTTCAATTCTCAGGTTGGCCACATTATTGCTAATTGCTTTGAGAACACTGGCCTAACTCCACAATATATCACTGATGTGACTACCCACTGAATTAGCCTGACTTGCTGGGCTGATGAGATGACTCAAAGACGGATAAGATTGGGGATACCTCTGACAGAGAAGACCTACACCAGATTTTGGAAGAAGCCAACAACAGAAGCAACACATACTACAATGAGCTAGTGGCCTGGGTAAACAAGCTGGTAAGTAAAATTAACATCATGAAAAAAGATGGGAAGTTTCCTGCCCCTCTGAGCAACATCAACCAGGAGCCTCCCTCTGAATTCCACAACTGCTGCCTTTCCCACAATGTGTATGTAGACAATAAAAAAACTATGGGCAACCATTGAGAGTGTACACAGCTTTGCCAGTTTGCTCTAAAAGAATCTAGAGGCCGCTTGCAAGAAAGTTGCTCTCCTGGAAGAAGGACACAAGAAAGAAAAAACAATGTTATGAATTGCTCACATCTATGGTTTGGATGACTGAAGAAAATCACAGCTACTTACTAGAGTAGCTAGTACAGGAGCGCACTTCTAGAAAGGAAATGTAAATTAAGTTTGGTGCTAGAATCAGCAAACTGGAGGCCCAGGCAAGTGGAGTATGAAGCAGCAGCTCAGGCAGAGGTCTGTCTCCATTACCTGTTTTCTTTTTGGAACAACAAAAGACCTCCTCTCCAGATTATTTCCATGACATAGGATCCAAACACGAGAGTAGCGGCTCCAGAACACAAGAAATGCTCCAATGGGTGTTGCCGCTCTACCTCCCCTCACCCCTATGTCTTCAAGAATGCCTCCTGTAACTTCTAGACGACCTCCTGTCACTCCTTTAGAAGAAACTTTGGTACCTGTCCACAAGTCCAAGCTGTTGAACCTACCAAAGTTTGATTGCAATGGCAACATTAGGACATTTCTACAACTATTTGAGATGTTAATGAGAGAGCCCTCAGACCATATGAAGGCCACAACCCTCATCAATGCCCTAGATTCAGCCAGCATAAATGTTATCATGCCACATCTAACCCAAGAGAAATTTACTTAGGCAGACACTAAACAGTCAGTCATCAACAAATTTGGCAGTGAGACTAAACTCCAGGCCAGAAAGGCAGAGTTCAGTAATATTTTGTTCATAAAATACAAAACTTTTATCAATTTTGCTGAGAAAATCTATCACAAAATGCAGGTTCTTCTTGGAGCTGGGGTTTTGTACAATCTGGATTGTGGCATTACCATGAGCTGGGCGCTTCAGCCTTATCAAGAACTCACCAATATAATTTTCCCTGTACTCAACCAGTCCAGCAACACATAGAAGATAACTATCTATCTCAACAGGCTTTGTCCCAGTCTGATGCCCCAAACAAGGGACAGTCAGGTAAAAGTTTTAACAACTTTAAGGAGCGCTCTCAAACGCCAAAAACTTCCAAAACCTTGTCCAAACCAGAAAAAGAGAAAGGAGAAACAAGTCCTACATAAATCCTGGCTCCTTCAACAAGTGTGGAAAATAAGGTTGTTTTGCAGCAGAAAGTAGAAATGAAAAGTTGACCCCTCTTATGTCAATGTGGTCATAGTGGGAAAGCTTGTAGATCATGGAAAAGGGAAGGCAGGTAAGTAACGGAATGTACTGATCCCAACAATCTCCTTCCCATTCCAAAGGATTCTGATTGAGAGTCAGTCAGCCAGACAACCACAATCAGCAAAACAGCACCCACACAAGGCAGCAAGGAATCCACACCAATAGTTGCAGCACCTAAAGACGTGCCAAAGATCATCAATCAGCTGCCCCTTCCTAAATTTTTCCTACCAGAGAAAGACTTTGAGGAAGAATCTATCCATAAGCTAGTAGCAGATGACCTGTTTGCAATCCCTACTTGAGGGAGAGGCTGCCCCAAGAAAATTGACGCCAACACAATAGAGACTGTCTCCAAGCCTTACACCACTCAAGTTCAGGGGATATGTACTGGTTCTAACCCCAACATGTCCAGAGACCTGCTGCCACTGAAAGGTGTACAGTTCTCAATGCCGCTTGAGACCATAGAGGCAAACTTCCCCAAAATAGGACAAAGTCTGCGCCAGTACTTCAATACCCCATGGCCACTGGGTATCTATTTATTAACCCTCCAATCCAAATCTTACACTAAATTTACTTATGCTGATATTTCTGTAAATAAGGTAAAGGTGTAGCCCATTATAGATAATGGAGTCCCAATCAACATTGTCTCATCCTGCCTGGTAAAGAGATTTGGGTTGGCTCATGATGTTGCCCACTACAAAGTCTATAGGACTTGTTATGAATGCCGCCATTCACCATGTTTTGATTTTGCCTTTGTTGGGTTATTTCAAGGACAAATCTATTTCTTTTTCTTTTGCCCTTTGAAATGAGGCTGGCTCCAAATTGGGAAATACAATTGTTCAGTTTCCTGATCCTTCACAACTCACTCACCCCACTCATGCTTGTGGTAAGTGATCCTACCATCCTGGTATTATTTTGTGGTATCACAACCCACTATATAATAAATTTCCTATTTTTTAATAAAATTAAGTTCTATTCATATTTTTGTCTTTGTGTCTCCACATACTTTGGCGCCTCTCTAGCCACGTCTAGTAGATATTATTCATTCAGGGCCACAATGTAATCACATAATCTTCCCTGCCATTCTAACCAAGACTTAGTACAAATCCAATACTAAGGTTGGGATTTCTTGTTGTGACTCTGTGCTGCACCTCAGATCATGACATGACTGCTGGCATTCACACAACCACCTCTGTCAGAGAATACAGCTCATTGCCAATGATATTTGGTTCAATTAAGTTTTTGTTGCCCACTGTGGTCCTGCTCAGCCAAAACTATGATATCTTGATTGGGACAGCATTTATTTGCAAGTATGATGTAAAGTTAGACATGGAAGTCAACACTTTAACACTGTTCAGCCAGTATATCCTGCTATACTACTCCAAGGAAAACATGCCAGCAAAAGAAATCAAGAGCATCCATCTGGCTTAAAAGGACAGAGTAGTGGTATTTTCCTATCAGATAAAAAGAAATAAGGAGAAGTGGCTCCCCACAAAAATAAAGGAGCACAAAGATATCCCACTTTGTTCAAGGTCAACCTTCACACTTCAAAGCAACTCCCAGATGATCATCAACTCTGGGTTGACTTTAGAGATCCCTGAAGGACTCTACAGTGAGATACATCAGCCTTGGAGCTGTTCCTGTTTCAAGCCATGTGTAGCCCTGGGAATCATTATTCCTGGGCAACAGGAAATACATGATTTACTGGCTAACCTACAGAATTTTGACCCTAATATCAAAAAGCATCAGGTAGTTGCCTTTGTTAATCTCCTCCCCATTATGTGTCAGTGACCCACTTGGCAGGGAACAAGTTCCCTAATTGGTGGGCCAAGGCCCCTAAGTTAAGCCCCGCTATTACAGAGCCAATGGGTACTGTGATCATGGCAAGATGTCCTAGGTGACCCAAGTAGGCAAATCTTCCAAACATAGAGCTGAAACAACTAAGCATATAGTATCCTACCACATAAGTTAAGAGATAGAAGGAGGCGTAAGGTCTAACCAGAGAAAGCTTGGGAGGAGGCAGAGTGGACAAACAACCATACTAGAATTTAAGTCCCCAGTGACCAGAGGAGTATTTAAACCATCCATGTGCTAGGGATTCCTTTTGATGCGCGTCATCTGGAGAGGAGTTGTACCAGTCAGTAGTGGGCGTGGGGTATTCCAAGGTTAACACCAAAGACAGGAAGGAGGCTAGAAACCAGAACAGGAATAGAATTTCTCTCATGACTTCAAAAATAAGGTATCAGAAGGTAATGGATTGGCAGGTATAGAATAAAGTCTTTATTGTTGGAACAACTAAGTTAAATAAGATTTAAACTCTTAAATAGTCTTCAAAATGGAGGCTGGGAGTTTAAGTGGATATTGGGAGGGGATCAGAGGGATTTGACAATGCTGTGCATAAATTTCATGGTTGAAATTAATACCTGGCCAATATGAGCATTGGTGTAGAGCAGGAGTTGTAAGATAATCATAATTTTAAGAGGGACAGAAACAAGACAAGCCACAAGATCCTTGTAATTTAAGCAGTACTCATATTGAGTATCAATCAATCTTAAGAGTGGAGCCTCAGTTTCATCTTCTGATTCTATATCTGAGAGCGTCAGGATAATCCCAGGCAGCCAATCAGCAGCCAAGCAGTAAGTGACATTAACACTTAACTTACTAACCTTTTCAGACTTGATTCAAAGTGCAAAAACAAAATTTTATTCAATAGAATGCTTATAAATAGGTACAGTAAGCTGAATAGTTGAATTTAGACTAACAATAGGTGATTCTTTAAGGTTCTGGGTTTGATCCCCATTCCAATTGTCCATAGTCAACAAACTGGTGTCAAAAACTTGGTGTCTGTGTTGTTGTGTTTTTGCAGTCACATTAATGTTGCCAATAAAATTAAGGGAGTCAGGGAAGGAATCCCTGACATTATGGAACTAGAGTAATTCCACAGCATAGGGAATTTCTGCAACATGGGGTTGCCAGATCAAGTAGAAGCCTCTGCTTCCACAATCACTCCTCTAGCAGACCTGTCTTCTCTAAAAGACAAAGAACACAAGAGAGCCAGCACGTTATTTGAGAAGTACCACTGTGTTTTTGATGAAGAAAATTTTGATCTGGGTTGTGCCACTGATATCATATATCATATTAATACAGAGGACAGCAAACCTATTTTCCTCTGTCTCATTAGAAGGCCCAAAGCCAGCAAGGAGGTAGTAAGCAAGGAGATAAATGAGCACTTAGATAGAGGTATCCAGTGCCATCTAAGAGTCCTTGGACATCACCAATGCTCATGGTAAAAAAAAGGACAGTAGCAACAGGGTTGTGATAAACTACCATCATCTTAACCTTATCATTAAGAGGGATTTTTACCCACTCCCACAAATTAATGATGTCCTTGTTTGGCTTGGTGAGGCCAAGTACTTCTCTGCTGTGGACTAAATATATGTTTATTGGCTGATCAAGTTGTCACCCAAAGAATAAGATAAATACACAATAATAACCTCATAAGGGTTATTCCAGCCAACACACATGCATCAGGGTCTATGCAATGACCCAGCCAGGTTCCAGTGGGCCATGTATTTGATTCTTGGAGACCTCAAGCTATCCTGTGTTATGGTATACCTAGATGATTTTAATGTATTTTCCAGGAAGTTCAATGAGCATTTGGACCACCTTGAGACCGTCTTCAAACAACTAGCTGACACCAACCTGAATATTAAGCCCTGCAAGCGCCAATTATTCAAGGATCAGCTCAAGTATCTTGGACTTGTAGTAGATACAACAGGCCTTTAGACTCAGACAGTAAAATTCAAAACAATCACAAATATGAGGCACCCTGAGAGTAAAAGAGACATACATGTTTTCTTGGGGATAGTAGGATACTACTGTTGCTTTATACTAAACCTCTCTTGTACTTAAAAGCCCCTGTTTAATCTACTTAAGAATGGGACAACTTTTAAATACACAACAGTGTGTCAGACTGCCTTTGATTCTCTTTGAACTAGCCTATCTTCAAGCCTGGTACTAATGTACCCAGGCTTCAGTAGACTATTCATTGTCCACACCAATGCTTTGTTATCAGCACTTGGTGCAGTACTTTAAATTCAGAACATGAACGTAAAAATGCGGGATTGTCAAATCCTTAGTCCAAATTTTGAATCACTTTTGCAGGATGGCCTTTTTTAATTGAATTGATTTTTTTGAGTATTTATTTGAATATTTGAAAATGTGGAAACTCATAGACAATTTGCAAAGTTCAAGTCAAGCTGCATATTTTCAATGGACAAAATGAATTAACTCAAATCAGATTTGAAGCGTTCAAATCCATCAGCCATTTTCATTAAGTTTACTATGTTTTTTGAAATTGCAGGATTTTCAAATCCAAGAACCAAATTTTAAATCACTTTTGAATGTCACTAGTAAACTCAGATATTAATTGAGGGAACTGGAATCCAAATTTAATGTACACTAAGCACACTAGGAAACACCAACCCAAATAAAGAAGCTCCACCACAACTAAAATCAAACTAAAAATTCAATCTCAATAACCATAATTAGACAAAAAAGTTATTAAACTTTAAAATTATTCAAAACTAGAAAGGATACAATATTATACACTTCAAATTATGGATATAGAAACTCTGCTACTATTCAAGGCTAAATCAAGAGAAAACAACTACCCACAACTAAACCAATAAATCCAAATAAATACATATTTAATCTTATATTTTTTATTTTATTTTTATGGACCATCAATTGCATTCTCAACCCGCTCCTGCACCAGCCTGCGGGACAGCCTGTCCACAAGGGCATCCCAGAGGGTCCAAGAACAGACCCAGAACCCAACTTGAGGGGAGTCATGACAATACACAGGCCTCCCAAGGTGTCAGCACCAGCTAACTACCTCCCGCAGCCCAAGCCAGAACTACCAGCTTGAATCCCAGGCAGAAGCCACTTTCAAGACCTGCTACCAAAGTCTCCTACACCAGGGTCACCGGGAACACTGAGGTTACTTACACCTCCACTGTTTACCCTGTTGTCACCCAGCCCCGCACTCTTGATCCAAGAGTTGCTACTTCCTGCCCCGCGTCTTTGACACCACCTACAAACCATTGGCCACCACTAAGGAACCATCTGCGCCTATTGTGTATTCAACCATTAACGGTGCCACTTCAAGCAAGCGTGATCCCACCTTCTATACAAAGGTCCCTGTCCCCTGTGTTGAGCCTGGTAGCCAGGATGCTGCGGTACCTGCCAAGGGCTGGCATTGGTTGACAGATAGTGAGCGTGAAGCTCTCCTCAACTGCTTGAGCAGGGGAATGGCGGGTTGGGATATTGCGTCCTGATTTGGTGTCACAGCCAGATACATTGCTGACATCAACACCAAGTATGGCAACACTGGGCAAATTGCCAAATCCACTAAGGCTAAGCGGCAGCCCAAACTTCTTCAGTTTGTTTATATTGATGCAATCAAGCAGTGGGTAGCCAAGGATTGCCACCTGTACACACTTGCTGTCCAATCAATGCTTGCCACAGAGTTCAGGCTTTCTGTTTCTAAAACCCTTGTTTACAAAGCAATGGTTGATTTAGGCTTCTTGTGGAAGGTGCTTGGAGTTTCTCTGTATAATAGGAACAATGAAAAGACCATTGAGGATTGACACATTTATGCCAAGACATATCTGGCACTAAAGGAGACTGGGAATGTCCAGTTCTTCTATATCAACAAATTTTTGTTTTCCTCCTCACTCAGATCTAGGCATGGGTGGGTTGAGAAGGGGTCCAAGGACAGCATAGCCCATTGTGCAGCTGTCTGTTCCCAGACCTATTCCATGGTTGCGCTTCTTGGTCCTTGCGGGTTGGACCAGTATCAGATGATTAAAGGCTCCCATAACAGTGGGACCTTTCTCAATTTTCTCCAAGCCGTCAAGGAGTACCTTTGGATAAATTACAGCAGCACAACCAACATTGTTGTGCTTGATAATGTTGGGCTCCACAAAGTGGATCTGGTTGTGTCTGAATTCCCCCCATCAACAAAAGCAGCCATTCTGCAAGCCACCGCCTTGCAGACTGCCCAATGAGACTCCTCTTCCTTCTGCCTTATTCTCTATTTCTGAATCCAATCAAGGAGGTGTTTGGTTGGATCAAGAATAAGGTGAAACAAGGCCTCTCTCAGGACACAGAGGATCTTTTCAACATTCTTGAGATCAGCCAATTTGCAATGCCACCTGATGTAGTGGCGGCTTTCTATGAGCACTTGGAATCCTTCCTCCTAAAAGCCCTGGCCTCCAAGCTAATCATATAAATGGGTGCCGGGTTTTATTTAGTTTTAATTTTATTTAGTTTGTTTTTATTAGGACTCACTAATTATTATTTATATATAATAATGTGATGTTTGATTGTATTATAGACATATAAGAATACATAGAAAAGGTAAGTAAAATTAATTATACTAGGTAAGATGGAAATATTTTTTATTATAATGCACTGAATATTATTATTGACTATTGTGCTAACAAATGAATAAATGAAAAAAAGATAGAAATAAATTAGTTTATTTAAATAATTGTGATTTGTTGATGGTACTTTGGCTTTTTTAAGCCACAAATTAGACCTTGCATGTCATCATCTGATCCTTGTTATTTCAGTGCCACTATAGCCACACAACACGGCCACCAATGATTTTCATGTATTGCTTACTAATTAGTACTTAGGACGCAGGTCAAGTATATCAAATATGTTTATCAAATCATATTACAAGGGAAAGGTAATTTGAGTTCTAAACAATCATTTGTTTAGAAAAATAGTGGAGCAGGCCGCATGATGCAGATAAATTCAATTCTCAATGTTTATTTATGTGATAAATAAACCTGTACTCAACAAGCTAATAAATAAAAACATTTTTAACTTATTTTTAATATTTGATGTGGTTGCAACTTTAACTAATGTCTTGTAATATATTTAGATATATTAATATTATAATTTAGATACTAAAATTTAAAATAAAATTTAAAATAAAATTAAAATATTAAAAGTAAAATTATAATTATAAATCTTAAAAGTTAAATATTAAAGTTTAAATAATCAAAATATAACAATTTTATTAAATTGTGATTTATTCAATATCAAAATATTTGATATTAAAAATTTTAATATTGTAATATGTATTATTAAAATTTTAAAATTAACTTTTAGATACTAAATTTTTTAATATTTAAATATGTAAAAATAAAAATTTTATAGTAAAATTTTAATAGTACATATTTCAGTTTTAAAAAATTTAGTATTGAAATATAAAAAGTAAAAAAAATTAATTTGCAAGGGGAAAATATTTATTGGGGGATGCTAACTGCAAAGGGAATGTGATTATTCCAGGGAATTATACCCCAAAATTAAATTTTCAGCTAATGTATCTAATTGGATCCACGTACTCTTGTGTACGTGGTGGACAACCCTGGATGTGTTTTCTAGAGGGGTGGCGCCCTGTACCCCAGTGGTTGCTGATTGTCTGATAAAAGGCAGGTGGGTGAGTGAATCAACTAGTAGGTTTTTTGGGGGGGGCACATAGTACCCGTATAGCGTTGCCAATGCAAATGAGTCATATAGACGTGCTCAACTGTCCTGTATCCCCGTGGTGTCTTCTGGCGGTTGAGGGCTACACGGCAAATATCCATTTGAATAGGTACATCCTCCACTTTTTTGATGTTGGTTTTTAATATGCAGTGGAGGAGGATTCCCAGGTATACCGCAACATGGATTCTTTGCAAGGTATACTTTTCTGAGAAAATGCATAATTTTTTGAATGTTTGAACTAGCCTATTAATATAGGATGTTTGGTTGAACTTGAAGAGGGTTCTGGGGGGCGCCTGACTTGAATCAGCCCCCCAGGCCTTGGCAAACAATATTAATAAAGGTTTAAAATTATTCACAAGGACTGCATCCCCAACTTTATTTGATAGTGCCTTAAAAACTTCATTAAAAATTGCAGATTTCAAATATTCATTTCCTATTTGAAAGTTGGTTTTTATTAAATTCTTTTCATATTTGTTGATGTTTGTGAAGGGGAATTGTTGAATGCTTTTGTATATGTATTCACCAAAGTTCAGTTTGATATCCCCACAAATTCCATTCATTTCTTTGATTTTGATATTTGATCTTAGTTCATATGCTTCCCTTATCTATGGCAAGCACCCCGCGGGTGGTAAATATTCCCTATCTTGAGCTTCAATATTAAAAAATTATTCATATTCTGTTGAATTATTTTATTTATTTGGTTTTTATTTATTTGCTTTACAGGGGCCACCAGTGACTGGTAACCCCCGTAAAACCAACTTGGTGTATAAGCTGCCACTTCCGCAACCTCATCCTCATTCCTGGTGATGACTAAAATAAATATAAGTAAAACATAAAAAGACTTACTAATTGTTTCCCCTGTGGCCCCCTCAGCCACAGGCACCACTTTGGCAAACTTCATGAGTGTTGGATGCTCTTCATTAATTTTTCTGGGCTTAATTTTTCTTATCTTTCTTGCTACTTATGCTTCTTCTTGGTTTTCATTTGATAAAGCTTCTGTATTTCTTATAGCGCTTCTGCTTCTTGATTGTGTTTCATTTTCATCTGTTTCCATTTGATTGTTTTCCTCTTCATTGGTGTTGATTTCTTTTTGAATTTCTGTTCCTTCAATTAGTTTGATCTTATTGTTTTCTTTGACCCCCTACCAGAACTCCCACAAATTGTAGGCCGCGTTGTTGAACTTCAGACTTGATAAAATTTTCCCTGTAGATTAAGTAATGCTTCTTTGTTCTTTTCATCTATAATATTTCCCAATTTATCCAGAGCATCTTCTTTTGACTGGATAAGTGGCTGGCCCTTGTTACCCAGATTTTCTGTCACTATTTCCCTGATATTTTTTTCTATTTCAACAACCTTTTTCAGGTGTGCTTCTAATTTGTTGATCAAGTTATAGATTGTTGACATTTTGTTTGAAATCCATCAAAAAACTGGTTTTTATAGTACTATCTTTAACGCATACATATTTTTCATCATCATTAATAAATTAAAGACAATAAACATAAATATTGCATTAGAATATTGCAATTAGACGTCAACTCTTGATACTTTGATATTATGTTCATAACCCAATGCATTTTGTTTAATAAAATCCATTGTAAACTAGGTCTTTTTCATTACAATATAAAATAAATTGATTGTGTTTATATTAGAGAGCCATTAACGCTTAGTACAAATATTGATACATAGTGCATTTTACAGCCTGTATATTTACCTATTGGTAATAATTCTGTAAACTTTTCAGTCAGATTTTGCAAGGTAATAATAATGTAATGTGTTAATAGAATACTGTTTATTGTCATTAATTGGCTGATTTTCTTTGCTGTGGCAATTGTGCATTTTCTGATATTTACACAATAGTATCCAATTGGTTGGCTTCACATCCAATTGCACAGGCAATAGGAAAACAAGTTGCCACCCTGACCACATCCAGTCTTGGGGTGGCAGCTTGTTTTCCTATTGCCTGTGCAATTGGATGCAAAGCCAACCAATTGGATACTAGTGCGTAAAGATCAGAAAATGCACAATTGCCACAGCAAAGAAAATCAGCCAATTAATGACAATAAACAGTATTCTATTAACACATTACATTGTTATTACCTTGCAAAATCTGACTGAAAAGTTTACAGAATTATTACCAATAGGTAAATATACAGGCTGTAAAATGCACTATGTATCAATATTTGTACTAAGCGTTAATGGCTCTAATATAAACACAATATATTTTAATAAATTACAATGACAAAAGCCTTGTTTACAATGAATTTAATTAAACAAAATGCATTGAGTTATGTATATAATATCAAAATATCAAGAGTTGACGTCGAATTGCAATATTCTAATGCAATGTTTACGTTTATGTCTTTAATTTATTAATGATGATGAAAAATATGTATGCTCATAATTTTAAGCTATTTTTAAAATGTACATTGTATTAATTATGGGAAATGTTGATAATGTAAAAAGAAAATATTATTAATTATGAATTGAAAGAGAGATATCAATTTTAATAAGTTGTCACAAAGAAAAGATTTATTTACTAATCAAAGGACAGGAAGGGGAGGGAATGGGCGGAATGAACATTGCCTTCATCTGCACCTATGAAAGAGACAGCATCAGATATAGTGGTGAGGGAATGGGTGGTGGTTTGAGATTTAGGGTTGGAAGGCAGGTGGCTTGATGGGGGGGTTGGGGAGGCAGGGTTTGTTGACTGGGAAGGGGCAGCAAGAGCTGATTGCTTCAATTGCTCAAATTCTTCTTCTGTCACATATACTGGCTTGACAAAAAGGATGGACTGGCGTGGGGGGAGACAGGGGTCCTTTCTGGACTTATCACTATCACTTGCATAGAAGATGATGAGATCAAATAAGTCCTGGACAGACGCAGAAGGGAAAAGCTCATACTCCTTATCAATTTGGGTGCATAGTTTGTTGTAGGTGGCAGGATTTAGGCACCTGAGGGTGGAACCAAAATTGTAGAGAAATACATCTGCAGGATGCATGTTGGAGTAGTTGATGGGGTAGGACCAGCAGGTATGCCCCTCAGCCCTGATTTTTTAGGTAGCCCATTCCTGCTGCTCCATCTCTGCACTCAGTACAACTGTGTGCACAGTGTTTTGTGTGACCCACTCCTCCAGCATGGCCTTGAGCTTCGTCTGGTAGGCATACCTATCTGCAGTGTTCAATATTGCCGAGTAATAATTGATGCCCAATGGGGAACTTCTAATAAAACCCCAACAAACCAATACAATATTGGGCTGCGCTTGTAAACGTCAGACTGGATACGCTTCTCTCCAAAGTCTTGGATACTTGTAGATATCTTAGCATACAAAAGGAAGATTACATCATAACAGGCCCTCATTGCCCTTCCTTTGATAAAATTGATAACAGCAGAATCATAGAAGTCAGTGTCCACTAAAATGGGGCTACTGAGAACTTGATTGGACAAGATTCTAGAAGCAACCACAACTCCGTGCATCCACAAATTCACCGTTCTTTTGTTGGTGAAGATGCTGTGGAGTCCCAACTGGAGACGTACCTGGACCAGGGGCATTAATGGGTCACGTTTCATAATGGTCATCATAAGGGGATGGGCTGTGTCACCTTTGGTTAAATTAAAGGCACCAGTCAGGGTCTTCTTGGTAGGGGGTCACAGTTGGTGTGAGCTTGCAGGGTTGCAGCCACAGTAGACTTTGAAAACCCCAGTGCGGCCACAATTTCCCCAAGGGACATAAGCTTCCTTTGCTTTTCAATCATTTCAAGAACAATATCTGGAGTGATTAGTTTTCTTCTGCGTCTTTCAGGGTGATTGGATGAGGGAGGGATATGTCCATCTTGTGAACTGATCAATGACATCTGATTGGCTGTTTTGGGGTCCTGGGCTCTCTGGGTGACCCTATGGCTAAAATGGCTGGTTCCAGATGCCATTGCTGATAAGGAATTCGGGTTGGCATCTGCCTGTGCATGGTGGGCCAACAGGGCCATGCTAGAAGTTTCAGGAGAAAGAACAGAATCCTGGGTTGGGCTTGTGGAGGTGCCTATGGGTTGGGAGTGGCCATAGAAAGAGGCTTCACTGTTAAGAGACCCTACGTAGCCCTGCATGATTTTGTCAAGGCCAGGGAACAGCTCATTGACTTGGTTGTTATTGAAAGAAGACATAATAATTTTTTTATTATAATTTTAAACTTGAGAAGAGGAATGTATATTTTAGTCAATTTTATTGTTATATATGTTAATTTTGTGAATATTATGATCTAAATTTTAGCTGTCCTAAATTGGAATAGGGTGGTTTTTAGAATGCCTATGATTCCTAAAAGAATCAGCACAAATCCACTCTAGATCCTTTAGCATCCTTTTTGAGACACCCATAAATTATATTTATTTCAAATTCACCACAATTATGATTTGAAACTTGGTTCTTGTATTTGACAATCCCGCAATTTCAGATTTGTTAAGTTTTACATGATGTCTATGATTTTTTTGAAATGCAGGAAATCTCAAATTGTACATTAGAATCCCGCATTTCTGATTCATGTATCCCACATTTGTTTGCTGGGTTTTGTCTTTTGTTAGTTGAGTTATCTGCTCAAGAGATTTGAAATTTGCCAATTTAAATAAACCAAAAAAAGTCAAATTAAATGGTTGATTTTATTAAATATTTTAATTCTCACTCAGCTGAGTTGCCCGCAAAAGTGATTCAAAATTTGGACCAATGATTTGACAATCCCGCATTTTTACGTTCAGGTTCTGAATTTACAGTATTTTCCCAACTGTACAATGAAGGTGCCAAACATCCTGTAGCATATGCTAGCAGGTCCTTAAATGTGCATGAGTGTAATGACACTGTTACATAAAGAGAATGCCTCATGGTGATATATGCCTATAAGCAGTTAAGGGTATACCTATACAGTGTGCACTTTACTGTAGTCACAGATCATGCCAGTCTTATCTGGCTACACACTCTTTGGGAGTCAGAAAGACGTCTTGTCAGATGGGCTTTGAAGCTTCAAGCCTTTGACTACAAGATAGTCCATTGTCCTGGAGCCAGCCATCAGAATGCCAACTGCCTGTCCTGCCTGCCTGCCTACTGCAGCCCTGGTATCCTCAAAAGCCAATGAGATGTATGAAAAAATGGTAAAGACTACTTACAATGATTAGCCTGAGAGTGTCTAGGCCATTCTGAGAGAGTTGATGAAGAACTACTGGGTTGAAAATAACAAACTTTATAAATATCATAAAGGCAAAAGATATTTATTCCCACAACCATCAAATATAAATGAGATCATACTTGCTGCCCACAAAGCTGTGGGCCATGGAGGCTTAATAAAGACAGTTTCTCATCTTCAAACTACACTATTATTGAGAGTCTCTGCTGTTCAACATAAAGGAAACCCTCACTTGCTACTCCAAATGCCAGAATGAGAAGCCATTTTTGAGCCACCACCAGTACAATAATGACAAGCCCAAGTTTTCCTGGCATACCGTGAGCATAGACATTGTAGGACCTCTTCCAATGTGTGTGCATTGGCTCCACTATATTATAGTAGCCATAGATCACTTGACCAAGTGGATCAAAGCCAAGACCTTGCAACAAGTAAGTGCCAAATCTACAACCTTTATTCTAGAGCAAATAATTTACCAACATGGCTGCCCTTAGTTCATTCTCACCAATAATGGCTATTGCACTTGGGATATTAGGGCAACTCATTTAAGCTATGATGGTAATAGGACAAAAATTTCTTGTCTCAAATACTGTCATATGTGAGAATATGATTAGTATTGTGACAGAAGAATATATAGGAGGAAGGATTGATAATTAATTTTGGGAAATGGCTTCTGATCACATAGAAGTACTTTTTGATAAGCCAAAGGTATTTTATTATTATCATGGGCAATGTATTTATATTCCCCTGGGGGAGCTTCTTCCTGGGCTGTTGGCAAAATCTTCTAGGAAATTCCAACACACTCTTATTTTGGGTAATAAGTGATATGGGTTTGACTGTTTCAAACAAATTGACCAATGAGATTTAATTGCTTCACCCAGCATAGGTGGCCCTTGCTGGTGTGGGGGACTGGTATATTTTAGGATCACTCATACTGATTAGTTTTGTGCCTCCATATCAACTGCTTAGAAATACAGTCAATTTAGGGAATCCAAGATTATGGGGAATCAAACCCAGCACCTTGGCGCTTGATGTAAAAGTAGGGTGGCGCCTTGACATCTACAATATTTGCCAGGCGGCGCTGCGGCGCTTGTTGTCAATTAGTTTGGTGCATAATTTAATTGTTAGGCGGTACCACAGCACCTGTAATTTTATTAATTGGCACGGCAGCAAATAATGTATAAGCTAAGCACTGTAGCAGTGCTTATCATTGGCTGATTTATGGTTCAAGTTAGCAGACTACTGCTGATCCAATATACATGTATTTTATACTACCAATTTATGGTGTTTGGCAGCTGTAATTCATATCTGCAAGCTCTGTCATAATTGGCATCATTGATTTTTATACTGCTAATTTATGGAGTTGGTTGCTGAAACCTTAATCCATGAGCTCCATCATAATTAGTATCATTGCTTGGCCGAAATTCCCAACATATCCCCCCACTTGACCAAGCACTACTTCCTTTATTTATCCAATGAACCCCAGTAACAACAACAGCAGCAGCATGTGTCAGGCGTACAACACAATGACGGTTTGATGGGCAAGGCAGAGCGCAACACCTTTTGTAAGATCCCCAGCTCCATGTGCATTGCATTCCTGAATTGTCTTTGCTCCAGCAATATTCAGCTTTGCAAACAGGACTGCACAACTACTGTGGCTGGCTCTGTGTATAGTACTGCCCCCAAAATTCAATGCTGTGGATTTCCCTGATGAGGACTCCATGTTCAAAGAGCCTCTTCCTGTCAGCAATGCACCCCCAAGTGGCAATCCTTCTGGTGCTTCACGCCCCTTCTACCATTGCCTTCCTTCCTCTGGTGCGCCTCCCACTACTCCATTAGCCATTCTCTGCACTTGTTGCAACTTGGATGAAATACCTATGGATTATCCTGACCTGCTGAGCAAGTTTGGCATTTGTCACCACAAGGAGACCATGTATAGCTTTGTCCAAGCTATACACTCTGATGAATACACCATCACTCCCATCTGTGCCAGGAACTTTATCATGGCTGCTACAGCACCTTCTGTTTGGCCGCTGAGGTACACCTAGGACTGCAGTCCACTTCCTTGGCTCCAAGCAAGATCTCTGTTCAACACACCTATACCACCACTATTTGCAACAAGTATATAAACAAGGTATCTCTGGTCTGGGCGCTTGAGCTTGCTGCAAATCATTTCTTTCATCAGACCTTGGACCTGCCAATTCAGGCCAACACTAGCTGGAACTTCTCAGCTACCTTCAAGGCATTTTTGTAGGCAGTGGGTACTGGGGATGTCAGCCTGTACCTTCCATTGGCTGACGCAACATGCCACTTTATGTAGTATCTCCCTAAGAGTTGTCAGCCAGGTCAGCCTGCTTATGCTGGTTGTTGCCTAGAGTACTATCATTCTCTGGATTACCAGCTCTGTGTCCCCCTACCAATGACTTACTCTTACATGGAGGACACCTTGATGGACTGCTTCTCAATTGGGGCTGAGTTCTCTGCTTGCGGCAGTTGGGGGCATTTAGTGCCAGTCAGCCAGATCTTCCCCCCTTTATAACTGGTTGTCTATATCCTACAACTTGCAGTTGGACTGGGCCCAAATGCTGGTGATCCTGGAGCACATGTGCCAGCATATTGTGGCCCTTCAGTCCAGAGGGCCAAGGGCCTGGCCGTCCAAATTTTTGGGATTAAATATGTGGGTCATTTGATAAATAACCCAAAAAGCTTAGGAGTTTTTTTCTCAAAGCCACAGAGATTCAAAGACAAAGAAATGTCACCTAAAGCCCAGAACTACACAGAAGCAGCTGCTTTACAAATGAGGATTTTAGAGAAAAATAAATTTAACCCACCAATGACAGCCAACAGGCATCATCTTTTAGTGTTGATACTAGTGTACATTTGGCCAGGTTGCCTGATTTTGAGAATAGTGTTTGAAAACAGGAAGTTTCCTGTGTTCTATTTTGTCAATATCCTTTAATTATGAGTTGACCAAACCTGAAAACCATCCAATGCCCCAGTTTCTTGACTCCAGGATGCCCAAAGTCCAAATCCATGTACTTATAGATAAATCATGAAAAGGTAGTATAAATTCCCTGTCAAGTTGAAAATAGTGTTATTTTTATTCTGATAATAAAGTCTAATGAACCTTTGGCTCAAAAAATTCTGCCATATTTAGTTCTTGTCTTCTACCATCTATATACAGTTTCTGTAGGCTCCCACACCTCCACCAGTCCTTTTGCCAATCCCACAGCCCCTTTGCCTGTGTTATTCTGTCAAGCTGGAGCACCTTTTGGACCCATCTATTTCATCAACTATCTTCTGAATCCTGATCACTCCAAATTTACCCTAGAAAATATATTAACTGCCAACCCCTTGGAAAGAACTAGAGAATCAGAAACATTCAACCACAAAGAAAGTTGGCATAAAGTTCTTCCCCAACTCTTCCACAATAATTATAATCACCTGCCTGTCTGCCCACCTAGTTCCCATGATCCCCTCTTGACCCCACAGTCCAACCACCCACAAAATTCTGTTGTTGTCACAGACACCACTTCCACCCAGTTTTTTGGAGTATTGTATATAACTATGACTGGCTCAGTGGATTCAATTATTCCTAATTCAGCCCCCTGGTCTCTTCTTGGTTGCTTTTTTGCTTACATTATCAACTTGCCCCAAAAACTGTGGTGGGTCCTTCCCTCTGACATGGCAGTCCCATCATTTGTGAAAATAGCACCCAGCTAGCAATTGGTATCATGACAGATACTTGTAGAATTATTGCATATGACAAGAAGATGGCATCATTGAACGTCCTCATTGCTCTCCCCTTGAAAAAGTTGATGACTGTGGAATTTTAGGGATCAGTGTCTATCAAACTGATACTGTTGAGAACTTAATTGGTCAATATTTTTTGGATCAATCACAACTATGTGCATCTAGGAATTAACTGTTTTCTTATTGGTAAAGATGCTGTGGAGCTCTAGCTGGAGGCGCACCCAGACAGGGACATTTGGGGATCACATTCCAGTATGGCCAACATTAAAGCGTGGGCTTTGTCACTATCAGTTGATATACAGGCCCCAGTTGATGTATTCTTGGGAGAGAGACCACAGTTTGCATGGGTTTGCAGGGTTGCAGCCACAGTGGACTTTGAAAAACCCATTGTGGTTGCTATTTTCCCAAGAGGAATAAGTTTCCCTTATTTTTTGACCATTTTAAGAACAATTTTGGGTGTGATAAGTTTACTTCTGCATTTTGCAGGCTAATTGGCTAGGAAGTGATGTGTATGTCTTGAGACCCAAATGATGGCATCTGATTGTTTATTTCTTTATTCCCACTTCTGTGAGTGGTATCAGGCTTGTCTGAAAACAGGGACAAAGGGCAAGCCTGGAACACCCAGTACTCAACTGGGGCAATCCTCAACATATAGTTCACAGCAGAGGCTCAAGGTTGCCAAGAACTCATATGGGAAATCACTTGTTCAGTGAAACTCAATAGGGTGACATAGGCAAACCCAAGCTTACTGTAATTGTATGAGGGGTAAGGAGAATCCTCAATAGGCTTGCTCATCTGGTTGACGGTCTGGCTGGTATGGAGGAAACTTTGATGCAAGAGAGGAAGGCAGGCAGGGCCTATAATCTGATCAAAAGCCCTGGCAGGAGGAGGATAAACTGGTTCTGTCTGGGCAAGGGCAAGTGTATCTTGTCTGACGCTCCTTCAGACCAGTTGGGTTTGGGGTTCTTTTCTGCAGGAGGAGAACAGCAGGGTTAAAGTGGTAAGGTATAATAAAGTGCTGCAATTTTCCAATGATTAAATTTCATTAACTGCAATAATTTATTGTGTAAAGATGTCAACAAGGGAAGTGTTACTAGTGTTACCAGCTATATCCTGCTGAGAAACTGCAATTGTACTTACTGTCAACTCCTTATTAGCTGTTGAAAAGTTATTCTCAAGCTGGGTCACATTGGAAGGCCCAGATTTGTCATTTAAGAGGATCAATGCACTATTCTTGTCTTGGGGAAGCTGGCAGGGGGTTTTAGGGTCATTTGGCAGCCCAAGCCCCAATTCCTTAGTCTCAGAGGGGGTGGGCCAATTAAAACCCTTTTTGCTTGGCGTTGGAACAGTTTCCAATTGTCCCCAGGATTGGCTCTTACCAGGGTTCAATTCCCCACTTAACATTAAAGTTTTATTTAGGTTAATCAATGGGATTGGCAACACAATTGATTGATTGCATGCAACAATTCTATGTAACATAGGGATTTGTCTGGCCCATTCTGGGCCCTGACAAGTGGCCCCTTGGCTCAATTGGCTGATTTCTGATGCCAATATGAAAATGGGATTTGGGTTAGAAGCTGCCTTTGTGTGATGTGCAAACAGGGTCATGCTGGATGAAACAAGATAAATAACACACTCCTAGGAAATTCTTGGGGAAGGGCTTATGGGTTGTAAGTTGCCATAGGTGGAGGATTAATTGCTGAAAGACCCAACATGGCCCTGCATGATTTTGTCAAGGCTGAGGAACAGCTTGTTTACTTGAATGTTATTAGAAGAAGACATAATAATATTTATTAAAAAATAAACTCAATAAGAGGAGTATATATTTGAGTCAATTTGGTTGTTAAGTATATCTAATTTGGTGAATATTACAACCTAAATTTTAGCCAGCTTAAAATGTAATTGGGAGATTTTTTTAGAATGCCTGTGATTCCCAAAAACATTAGCACAAATTAAATCTATATCCTTTGACTTCCTGTTTGAGACGCCCATAAATTATATTTATTTCAAATTCACCTCAATTACGGTTTGAAATTTGGTTCTTGGATTTGAAAATCCCACAATTTCACGTTTGTTAATAATTTCATGTTGTCTATGATTTGTAAGACCTACAGAAAATAACAATTGGTACATTAGAATCCCACATTTATGATTTATATATCCTACATTTATTTGATGTGTTTTATCTTTGTTAGTTGAGTTATCTGCAGTAGGAATTCAAAAATTTAAAATTTAATTAAATCAAAAAACCAAATTAAATGATTGTTTTTATTAAAGATTTTAGCTTTCACTCAGCTGAGTTGCCCACAAATGTGATTTGAAACTTGGACTTAGGATTTGACAGTACTAAATTTTTGCCATTGGGCTCTTAATTTACAGTACATAATTAGTATACCAAGATAAGAACAAATTATGTTGTACTAGGTCAAAACATGCAATCTTTAGAGAACCCAGACTGATATGATATATACAGACACTATGTGAAATAGCAATATAATTCCAATATTCTTTACTTAAATTATAATAAAGTTTCATAATTATACTTAAGTTTATATTTATTATGTGTTAAAAATCTAAAAAATATATTTATATTGGTATTGTTTTTTATTGGTATAAAAGGGACTGAGTAGTATAAAAAATCATGTCATAATTAGAAGAATTGATCAAAGAGAGGGATTCAGAAGTAGCAAATATTAAGGAGGTTAATAAAAATGCAAAGAACAAGCTTAAGGAGGTGGCCCTAGAGGGAGAAATTTGAACAAATTTACTGTTAAAGTGTTAAAAAAATAAAATACTTATTACAACAGACAAACTTGCGGCCAGGCTTCTTAACGTTCAGAAAGATGTAATTAAAACCTACAGTTCAAGCCATATGGGTTTGCAACAGAGGAGGCGTGGGCAAAAGATCCAGAGATGTTCAAGAATTTTAAAGAAAAATGAAAATTAAACACAAGATGATCAACAACCTGCACTCAAGAAATCAAGAGAAGCTGTCTCTGTCAAAGGGGCAACTGGAGAGGATATAGAAGAAGGTAAGGAAAGGAAAGGAATAAAAATAAATAAAAACAAACAAACAAGCAATAACATTTTTTAATTTAGGTGAACATTAAGGCGTAGTACAACAAGTTTTAAAACCACATGCAACACAGAGTTTCTATAGTAACTACATTTCACACATTGGGTATCAGCTGGTTCTGACGCAAGCAGTCTGCTCAGTTATGTTAGAAAAATTTAGTAAAACTTACCTAATAAATAAAAATAAACTTTATGAACTCCAACCAATACAAGAAGACTCTGAATGGAGGGTTGCAGCTCTGGCTGTAGCCTTAAAGCTCCACCTTGAGCACTTTGTTCTGCACCCAGTTTCTGAAAGCCTTTTGTCCTCTTTGTCTGGGACTTCATCAATACCATGCCATATCAAAACATACCAGAAATTAAAAGAGGTGAAGAAGAAGCCAGGCTTTTTTTTCTGATCAAGTACACAATATTGAACATCTTATAAAATTTTAAAGAGAAAGTATAAAACCTTACCAATAGTTCCTCTGCTACCCTACCCCACAACCTGGGCGTCCTTGGAGACTTTAGGGCCTCCTGGTGGTCTTAAAAGACTGACATCCTGCTGACCATAGAAAAAAATTTCAACAACCTCCCTAAAAAATAAAATAAGTGCCATATATAATAAATTTGTGAGTGCTTGGCCCTGTTTGTGGGGCAGAGACATCACTAACCTGTTTAACTAGTCTTATTATAATGATGGGGATTAAAGCAGAGGCTTGCAACACACTTGAAAGTAAAATTAAGCTGTACAAAATGCAACACTATCTAGATGGAAAAAGGATTGCACCTGGTTACAGCTCAATCAAACATGTTATCCAAGATGCAGTTATTCTTGCAGTCACCTATGGGATATCTGCTTCCTCTAAAAAGATTCTACTGTCCAATTATATCACAGTATTGCAGTATTCAAGACACAACAAGTTATTCAGTCAGTGAGCCATGTCAATATACAACCTAGTCATAGAAATATCTAATACACTATAAAAGCAAATCCTTAAGTTTCACCAATCCAACCTTCAATAAACCTCATATTATATTCTTAAAATATTGTCTTATTTATATTCTAAAACAAAATTTTATGTATTTTCAGATTTTTTATATTTTAAACCTCATATATTATAACCTAAAAATTTCACTCAATGTGAGACTTCAGACTTGTTCAACAACAGCTGCAGCTATATCAAAGCCTATGCTCATGTCAGGCACCCATCCTTCAGGGAATAGTCTCCCAAAATGGTGGATTAAGGCAGAAGGGTTTAACCCAGTGATCATAGATACTATAGGAATATAAATCATACTGTGATGGTCCACATGTTTGGTGGTTTGCAGGTTGGGCTAATGTTGGCCAAGTAAAAGTTTGGTTGTTTGTTGCAGGTAGAGGCCTAGTAGGTAATACTGGTTACTAGGGAAAGTAAGGCCTGGCTAGTAGGTAACAAAGAACTACTAGAGGCAAATGATGTCCCTACCCAGCAGGTGATATATACTGCTGTGGGCTAGAGGTCCTCACCCAGAAGGAAACTGTGGCTGCTAGGGGTGAGGAATGAGATAGCTCAGCAGTGAACTTTAGCTGCTTGGGGTGGGGAGTGATTCAGCCTGATGGGTAGCGTGTGCTACTCAGGCTAGATGTTGTTTAGACCCTGGCAGGTAACGCGGGCTGCCAGGGTAGAAAATTGTGCCAGCATGGTAGGTAACTTGGCTACCAGGGCTGTAAGTTTTTGGACCCCTGGCAGGTAAAACAGGCTACCAGGGAGGGGAGGTGCTTTGAGAGCTCTACGTACCCTAATATGCTTACAGGAGGTCTGGAGCAAGCACTCTACCCAACAGAATGATAGGGTGTCCTTGTGTATGTCCCCATGGAAGCTTTGGGGAGATCCCAAAGTGAGTGTTGGAGGGCATAGATTTGCTTGGGGGTGTCACCAAGGCAGTTGCTTGGGGAAGCAGCTGCAGATCTTGGTGTGATCAGGCCTCTGGTAAATAAAGTTGATTAATTTGCAACTGAAAGCTCAGACTTAATCACCTGGATGAGTAAAGATAGCTACATAGACTTGAATGATCTATGTTTAGATGGCCTAAGTGGATTTCCACTTGCAAGGGACCAGTCAAACACAAGCTCAATGTAGACTCATGCCTTGGTCTACAGGTTCTGGTAATGGGGACTGAGATAAAGAATCAAGGCAGTTCATAGTGTGGGATCAGCAGTGAAGACTAGTAAGAAGGACTGTATGATCACAGTGAAAACTAGTTGAGAGACTTTTGCTCATGTTGAAGTTTGGAACCAAGATGGTTCATTATGAAGTTGGAACCAAGGTGGCTCACAGTGATGGATAAGTTGTTTGAGGGCTGAAGGGAGCTGTTTGTGGACTAAGATGGACTTATTGCTGGTTAAGCTGAAGAGCTGGTTGAAGGACTAGAAGATGATGGTGCAGGACTAGCTATGGAGCTAAACAATGTCTTGGAAGGACTAGCCAGACTGGATATAGAGGCTGGAATGCTAATTTTGGTGTCTCAAGAGAGGAAATATTAATATAAGAAGCAGTTAAATAAGGATTTTAAGCTGCCAAAGATATGATATAAAAAAATTAAATATCATATAAAAAGAAAGAGAGAAAGGAATTATTTACAGTGATTACACTGTGAATTTATTAGAGTTGATTGAATGGGAAGGATCCAGAAAGAGGCCGGAAACAGGACAGATAAACTGTGAGACAAATATGCAAATTTTGTTGAGAACAACTAGGAGAGTTGAGAGGCAAGCAACAGGCAAGTTTGAAGGCGCAAAACGTTGAAGAAAATGCGGAGAAACTTGGAGAAACGTTGAAGAATCAAGGGTTTGAAAATCCCCTATGTGAAACATAGGCAAAGGCGCTCAAGATTTGCCGTAGAAACGTGGCAGGAATCACAGCAAAACTGTTAAAAACATTGAGCAGTTGTTTACCCAGAGAGAGACAGCTTTGAGTTCAAGCCATAGTCAAGAGCAAGTCATTTGGGTAAACTTTTTGGCAAAATTTTTTGAATCAAAGCATATGATTGGCTGCAAGCCAAAGTTTATTTGATCAGTGTTTTGAGGGCTTTAACTTAAGAGTTAAAGCCTAAAAAATAAGGAGCAGAAGCAGAAAATTCAGGGCTTTCATTGGCTGAAGTAAGTTATTAAGTTTAATACATTGTGGAGAGAGAGAAACTGGATAGTTTAAGCTTTGGGAAAGAAGAGTTATGAGAGAGATTTTGGACTAAAACAAGGAGCTATAAAAAGGGAAGCCATCTGAGGCTTAAGAGGGACTGGATCAATTGGATCACAAAGGCCACTAGAACTACAGAAGGAGCTGAAGACCAAGATAAAATGAAGAAGCCTAAGTTACAGCATTCAGGGCTAAGGATAAGAAGACTGAGCTGGAACAGTTGCAAGAGCCCAAGATAAAGGCGCAGGAGCCCAAGACCAAGTACAAGGAGTCCAAGATATTGTTGAAGGACTCCAAGTATTGGCAAACCCATATTGTTTCCCTGACCCCCCCGGGCCATATAACAGAAGTTTTCCAAGGGGATCTTCCTTCTGAGAGTGAATGGAAACCCATTTTGACACCTATACATATTTCTGAGATACATTTTCCCTTACTAGAGAATGACAATCCCTTCCAGACGGTCCCTGGCTATGACCCAGGACACACTTTGAGGACTGGTGGACAGGAACGCCACACATACCCAGGTGTAAGAACTCTCCTAGGATTTGGTATCTACCAAGTAGGAGGTTGAATTTCCCCAGGAAGATGTACGCTCTCAAGTAGGCAAGCAAGGAAAAAGAGGCAAAAGGACAAAAAAGACTGGTTTCTAATGGTTTTGTTGAAGCAGATTGAGCTTGTTGCTTTATAGGAGGGTTGGTTGAGAACAATGAAGCTGTGTACCATTTCCCTGGTACCACTGGCGCCCACTTTCTGTTATTTCAGTGCTCTGTGCTGGAACGGTCCCCTTTTGTGTTTTCATCTGAATGGATGATTGTACTAAAGTACAAAGCAAAAGTAGAGTCACCCATTTAAGCCTGATTCCCCAAAATGGGGAAAATTAGGTGGTTTCATGAGCAAAATTCTAAAAGTCCTACAAGCAATAAAAATATTTAAGTTTGGGTAAAAACTCTTTATTGATTGAGCATTTGCCATAGGCAATGCAAAGAAGCTTATATAGTGATAAAGAGGGAGTAACTGGGGAAAGGAAGTTAATTTGAAACATTTCACCAGTTAAAAACAACAGTTGCAACATATCTCAAACAATTGACACTAAGTTTTAACTCTTATGAGAGTTTCAAAATACCTTAATAGTTAGCTATTATTATAGCTTTAAGTTAATAACTGATAAAACTAAGTTAAAACTTAATCATTTATACTTAAAATTAAGCTGAGAGCTTTAAAAAGCTTCCTATCTGTGCTGGGCTGTCAGGATTGACAATTCATTACCCTGGGGAACCTGGGCCCAAGGGTGGGATTTGAACCCTGAACCTACATTCCCGCGGGCCGTTGGGCCCATGGACCAAGGGCCCGCTCACCCGCATTTTTTTGGGATCAAGCCCCTGCAAGCTGAGGCTCCCGCTAAGTCCCAAAGCCAGAATACCTGTATCAGCTTGACCATGGTGGCACCCAAAGAGGAGCCTCTTGAATTGCCTAATGGAAGCAGAGATGGCGCCTCTGTGAATTTCATGAGTTTGAAGTCCTCTCAAGTGACCAATCAAACCCTACTGCCAAAGATAAACCCAGGCTTTGGGCCTGACCCTGTGACCACAACAAAAAATCAAGAAAATTGAGTGACCAAATTGGACGTTCTGACAAATGAGAGAACACCCAGCCAAGGTTTCATTTTGCCGATCCCACACCCGGGCCCTCTGGCTGCCTGCCCGCATTTTTCCCAATATTTTGATAAAGCCCTGATGGAAAATACTAAGTTTGGAGGCGGAATGCTATATATGCCTATAGATTCTGCGCTCAACCCTTATTGCCATTTTTAAATAAAGGTTATGTTACTTTGGCTTTTACAGCTATTGCCATATTTTGTATTTGCTGTCTATCAATTCAGTTCAAGATCTCCTGGCCCTCCTGCCCCACTGCCTGCAGTTTTCTGCCCATCTGGTGCACCCTTTGGGCCCTTTCACTTCACTGATTATCCCTTGAAGCCCAAATATAAGGATTATACACCAGAGAAAATCCTTGAACTTGACCCACTAGCCCACATCCAATACGCTGTTAGATACAACTGCCAAGGCCCGTGGATATTCTCAACCCCAAAACTATTTAGAGGAAAATTCAATTATCTCCTGGCCTACAATATCTATATGGAACCTCCCGTAACACCCAAACTAATGCCAGCCTCTACACCTGACCATACCAGCAAGCTTTTTGGAATAGTGTACATCACCCTCATAGGGGTGGTGGACACCATTGTACCGGCCACCGGCCCGTGGTCTTGGGTGGGGAAGTCTGCTTCCTACCTTCTAAAGTTAGCTCCTCTCTTGTGGTGGGCCCTGCCTGCAAAAACCCTGGCCCAAGTTACCCCCAGAAACAGCGGGCCAGCCGCCTGAGACTGGATCCCTGACATGGGCTGTTGTCAACATCATCAGGCGTGGTTGTAAGATCTGATTGGCTGGTTTAAGAAATTTCAAAATCTTCTTGTGTTTATGTTAAACACTTAGTTGTTTTTGAACAGGATTTTGCGCGCTCAAAGTCAACAGAAAAGGTTCTGAGTTCAACTTTTGTCCCTGCCAGGACTGGCTTGACGTCCAAAGCCTGAAATTTAAAATTTTGATTCTCATTTCTGTCAGGAAACCCCTTTTGTGTAGCATTGTAAGAGTTTTAATTCTCTGTGTTAGGATCATCATGATTGATGATCCTGAAAGCTCAATCATCATCAATAAATTACTATTTCCAAAAGATAAAAAAGATAGAGCTACAATTGAGAAAATAGTTTTATTGATGAGCCTAAATAAGAGGAGATTTGATTGCTTAATATAATAGAACTGTGAGGGTTTTTATACAGTAGTTTTCAAACCTGTTGAGATAAACAAAAAATCTTAGACTAAAAATAACTACACCTCAGTCTAAAAATTAAATCAAAAATAAAGAATTTATATTAAATTACAATAGATTTGGATCTATCCAGTTTTTGCTTTTAGACTGAGTTGTATTCATTTTTAGACTGAGATTTTTTGTTTATCCCAACAGGTTTGAAAACTACAGTACCAAATTCCAAAAAACAAAGATTCTAAGAAAATTATTTTTAAGCAAGATAACTCATAAGTTTGAATCAAAAATATTTTCAAGATTAAGATTCTGAAAGCTGGACTTGAGGTTCTTTGGCTGACACCAGTTTGGGCTAAAATGGTTCAGGATTTGCAGAAATATAGGCAACCAAAGATGGTAAAGGAGAAACAAACAATCAAAGCATAAGTCTTGGCATAAACATCAACAAAATAGAAAATATCAGTGGAGACTTAAATTCTCAGTCCTGACACTCAATTAATATCCCTTTGCTCTGTTAATGTTTATTATACCTGATGGTTAATTGGTGGCATTACAATAAGCATGTTTTAATAAATGCTTATAAAATAATAAAAATAAAATAAAAATATTAAAAAATATGGGACTAATATTTTAATTTATTGGTTGATTTGCAAGACAAACAGGGATAGAAAATCAGAATGTGCTTAGAACTTAGCCAAATTCTCTTCTGAAAGGGTATGAACTCTAATCTGCAGCAAATCAAGCAAAGTCTCAGGCCCAGTTTGGGGTGCCTTGCTTGAAAATTTGCTTGAGCCACCTAAAGACCTCCTTAATTGGGTTCAGAAATAGGGAATATACAGGAAGAAATAATGGACACATAGGTGCTGTGGCCAATCAATGTTGGCTATTTTTCACTCTTGTCTCAATCATTGTGAATTCCTTAAGAATATCAGCCAACTTGTGGAGCCCAACATTATCCAAAAAATAATGTTGGTAAACCCCAGGCTAGTATACCTAAGATGATCTTATATCATATGAAGAAATGATGGGAAGGCCATACCATTATGGAATCCCTTGATTATTTGATACATTTCAATCTCTTTTGGACCAAGGAGAGCCACTATAAAATAGGCTGTGACGCAGACTGACACAAATCAAGATATTATGGTTTTATCAGCTCTGGGGACATGTTTATATGAGCTATGCATAGACAACACAAACACCAATTTGTCTAATTAATAGAATTTGACCTTCTTTTTAACCTCGAGATTAGTGTATGCCTATGCATATTTTGCCAGGTCTCAATATTAGCAGGGCTGTTACAGTTATAGGGAGATACTCTAAGTTTTTTTAGGAAAACCTCAATACTCTGACCACACAATAGCAAAATGAGATCAATGCCTTGATTCCAAAAACATATTTGACCATGACTTGTATATTTTCCAGTTCAAGATGGCAGTTTCAGGCAATCCACTGTTTTATTTCCCAGATGTGGTCCTTATTCAGGATGGTTAACTTGTACTTGGGTTTCTCCATAAAGAGAGCTATAATGGTTTTCATGTGATTTCTATACAGTCTATGTGCTGATTTTATCAATACATCAACAGTTTATGAGGCCTTCTTGTATCACAAGTGCCTGTAATAAGCTTGACAAGGATTTCACACTTGAAGTCTGGGATCTCTGTGTGCTTGGATTTTTTAGAGGTAGGCAACACCTCATAAGGTTTTCACAATACACAGAATAGACACCTGGCTTTAAAACACAGTGACCTTTTTGAGCACCTGCTGCCCTTTCACAGTTCAATAGTACTGTGGCTTCTCATTATTGTCTTGCCCTTCATTATCACTTAAATAAGACTTGTATGTGGTATCCAGAATGAGCTTTAAAATCTCTATAAGACTGGTAGAAATATCATCTTGGCAGTACACATAGTTGTACACCAAGGATACACTCTCATTAGTGGTGTCATTCACGGTTCTAGTGGGTGTGACTTTGGTGGCCTTCCTGGACAGCTTTGGAACTATGGGGTTATCACTAACTATTTTTCCTGTCTGGGTGCCCTGGGTTTGCTGTTGTGTCTGTGTGTTTTGGGTTTCACTCCCTGATTCACAGCTATTCCCTCTTTCCACCTCCTGGACTACAGTCACTCTGTTCTTTGGCCTATGAGGGTGTCCATGTCTGCAGAGTACTCCTTTGGCTCCTTGGCTCTGTTGTTGCAATGTGGCTATTTTGGTGCAAAAATAAAATAAAAATAAATCAATTAATCTATATAATTAATTTAGTGTAATCTTTCTTTGTCTAAATTGAGTAGCATAAAAGCTTGTAATCAACAACATTTGTTACAAGTTAGAGATTTAAAATTCTATATTAATTATTTTTGCACGTAAATTTGTACTTTTAGCTGTATTTATTGGTGTATTTAATTCATTTGACAACTTTTTTCCAAAAGCAGGCACTCAGAATATTGCATTTATATTTTCCGCTCTGGATTTTATATTTTAATTAGAATGAACTGGTAACTTTATTATAGATTCATTGATTTGTTTTGATATTTGATATTTAGTTGTCTGTTTCAGTTACTATGAGGGTTGGTTGTTAGATTGAGTTTTTCGCTTTAGTGACTGAGTTGATTTTGTTCATGAAAACCATAATAAACATAGTGACTTTGCTTTGTGACTGAAATGAATCTGCTCTAGTGATTGAAGTATTTTTTGTTGAACCATCATTCATATGTTCTTTGTTTACGTCATTTGTTGCGTGTCTGGACATTTTTACCAATTAGCGCACATTTTCTTGGGATTGGCACCTATTTATATTGAAAAAGGTGAAATTTGTTATGTAACTAAACCCATTTGTTATGAAGTGAAACATCTTTTGTTTTTTCTCAATTGGTTGTAAAATTAATTTAAAGCTGTTAGTGTTGTTTTTTTGAGGGAATGCAGTTATTTGAGTCAGATAATATTGTGCAATAAGCACACAGTAAACCACAATAACAAAATACTTTTATATAGAGAAAATAGCTTATATGATTGATTTTTTAACCTTCAGGGGTAAAAGCGATCTGATAATAGTGACACTGATCCTAATTCTAGATTAGGTTCAATGTGCATTCTGATAAAGTTTTCATTGGGTCTTGTTATGTGGGCTCGTTTTAAAAGATGCCATTAAATTCTACTTTGGGCTGGTTTAAAGCAAGCAAATGAAATATTTTTACATGACAAAAACTTTCCAAGGGCCAGCCTCACAGTTCCAACAGAGAGTAAACAACTGATGTAATATCAGCCTATCGTATATGATGAAGGGTCTTATTAGAGTTTAAAATCTACACATAAATAATGCCAATACATACAGTTTTGAACATGAAAGCGTAAAAGAGCCCAAACTAGGATTAAACATATAGACCCCTATTTAAGTGGGTTGGATAAGTATTGCAGACATTAAAATCAAGTAAAAAGTGGGCGATTTTAATTTTCGTTTCAACTTATCTTAAAATGATTTGTATATTTAAAACCAGATATTAACTATAATTGATAATTTCAAGCAAGTATAACACAATAAGGCTATTTGTTATTTAGCTCTATTAATGATGACCTTTAATTAGTTGGAGAAATATATATAATAAAACTATGCAGAGGGAATTTTTATTTTAGACATTTAACCACCTCATTGACATTGCCTACTTTAAAACTGGGATTTGGCTAACAATAGGGCATTGAGGCTTGAAACTTAATAGGCTCATTTCCCCAGGTCAGAGTATTAGGATAGAGAGAGCGTCCAAACAGTTCTAAGTATAAACAATCTTCTTTGTTCTTTTGGAGGAATGGTGCAATAAGATCTGCAGTTGAAATAAGCAAGAAATTAAATAAAAGTACCAAAAATAGGAGGCTTTCTAGAATGGATTTTACAAGGGACAGATGCTAATACATGTCTATGTGGAATGGAGCTTTTTGCTTTTGACCCAATTAGAATTAACTCATAAGGCTTTTTATGCTTGGAGTCAAAAGCCAAGACTGGTTCACCAGTAGTTGTAATCTATATGAAATTAGCTTTAAAAAGAAGGATATACCTTGACCCATGCCCACTCAGCAACCAATGAAATGTTCCAACTATTAAATAACTTGTCAACAACAAAACGTCGCACCTTGGGCCGATTAGTAATCCAGACTGCAACCATGCCACTTGTGGGATTAATAAGCTTTGTTACAGGAAGTTGAAATAAAGAATATAGATCCTCCATCTTATAGGCCTTAGATCTTTGAGCTGAAATGTTGAGATAAGGGGGATCCATGACAATCAAATCAAAGCCATTCTTAGGAGAGAGCTGAGGAAGAAACTCAGAAGCCTGAGAGAGATCTGACATTAGGAAGCCAGAGTTGGGAGGGAGCCAATATTCTATATCAGCTGGGAGCAGATTAAAGGTGACAGGAATGCAAGCCTTATTATAGATATACTTGAAAAATAATTGATCAAGAGTAAGCTGTAGAGCTCCAGAAGAGGGCAAGCTAACCTTTTCTACCTCAGGAATCAAGCTAGAAGCCTGGGGAATAGAGAAAGCTAGCATACTTTTCATCATATTCAAATAGTCTGGAAAGCTTATTACATCTTCCCAAAGAAGATTCTTAGGTCTGTGAGGCTCAGCGTCAAGATATTGAGTAGATAGTAAGGAGAAAAGAGGTGGTGTTCTTGTTTTAGTTAGCTTATTAAATTCTTCTTTAATAATATCTGGCTCAAGTTTGCTATAATCTGAATTTATTTTCAAGTTTTCTTCATTTTTCTAAACCTTGCTCATCAAGATTCTATAGATAAATATCAGAAAATGATTCATAAATAAATCTAGTTGACTTCAACTTGCCTTCCCATGCAATAGAAGAAGTTCTAGAGAAATCAGATGACTGAAATTTCATTCATGATAATAGTTTTAGATCTCTTACTCTTATCAAAAAGAAGATTTTTAAAACTACATAAGGCTAATTATAAGTATTAACAAATGTTCAGTTTTTTAATATAACAGTCAAAGACTGTTACAGTTTATTTTACTAATCCTAAATAAATCAAATAATGGTAGTTTAGGTATAATAAGCTCACCTAAAATTGGCAAATAAAAATAAATGTACTTACACCAGCCTTGAACCTTTTGGCTTTGTTTGAAGCTTTGACATAGGGATGATGTAAATTAAACCAGTAACTAGGTATTTTGAACAAAGGAAACCTTCCCTGAAGAGGGGATGCATCTCTGCTCATCCAACAATGCTGCAGTAACTTGACTGCATCTAGTAGGGTGATATTTAAATTTTGATAAACAATGTAATCTAATTCAAAGTGTTTTGATGCTTTCTCGTTGAGAAAAGCTTTCACCAAAGGCGTATTTTCCATTAAATTTAAATGCTGAAAACGCTATGGCCACAATAAATCTAAGGTATCAACTTAATACACTATCTGTATTATATCGAGGGGGCGATGATTTTTTGTCGAAAGTGGATGGTTTGAAAAGCACTTGCTCACCTTTGTGATTCGATGAACATCCTGATGTCATTATTTACTTTTTACTATCGCCTTATCTTCAGCCACCAAAGTAGATTATGACGTCGCTCATTTGCCGTGTATTGTTTCGTCATCTTTTATCCTTTAATTTTATTACAGTCTTAGGTGATAACAGACAGTTAACTTGTTCTTTAAGCCAATCCTTTAAACCAAACAACCATTTTTCAAACATGAATAAATTGAGGGCTGCTCAACTAAAATCATATTCACTCGAGCCCACTTTCAAGTTGAACTTCGTAAGCCCTTTTTATTTCTTACTTTTTAAGAATGTATCTATTCAACAATTCTACAATGCAAAATTGCCAAAATTTTAAACCCAAGGTGCACAATGCACTCGTAGCAAATACTTTTTGTCTCTCTTGAATAAATTTGAACTATAAACCCACTTCTCACGTCTACCCTTTTCCAATTTAATGATGAAAGTACAAATAGAAAACTAATTAATTCCAATACTTTTATTTAGAAAAAAATTTAAAAGCATGTTTACTAGTAATCAATACTTTTTATGATTTATCTAATGCTGAATACATGATAACTATATGGTTACCCAAAACAAACTAAATATAAGTTAAAAATATTTAAATGTCTAAAAGTATCTAACTAGCTTCATCGTGAATTTAAAAAATCAAGTTACAATTTAAGCTTCTTATTAAATAATATAACATAGTGTAATTTGACTTTGTTGTACAACAAAGCTAATTTCAATATACAATGCTCTAAAGATTATCCGGATATCATATTTTATGATTTAAAGTAAAATACTAGAAATAATCATTGAACTGGCACAAATAGGTGCATTTTAATAAGCTTCACAAATTCTAAAGATTGTGCAAAATAGATTTTTTTAAAAAAAGCTTGATTAAGCATTTGTCCTAAAGGGCTTTTATGCTAATTAATTAAATATAAGATAGATTCTTTTTTCAAACTTATCTAAATATTAGAGTTGAATGCGAACAAACTTTTAGACAAAAAAATGGTAAAAAAGAGAAATATCTAGGTATATCTATAGTCAAGCTGTCCAGGCTGGGAAAATAGAGTTATTCTATAGAAATATTATAAATCAACACAAGGTTATAATTGAAGCTGCTTAAATTTTCACATGTAGCTTTAGAAAACTAACTCGATGCAAAATTGCTCTTGATTAGAGCATCTGATAAAACTACTAAAGTGGTTTTGAAGCTGAGGATAAGTAAAAAATTTCAGATTTAATCAAAATTTTAATCAGGAAAAATCATAATGGTAGCAAATTTATTGTTAATCAATTCAAATTAGACCTTTCCCAATTTCTTTTTTTTCTGAGTTAACTTTGGTTTAGGCCGACATTTTTGCTTATCCTCACAGGTTTACAACTACTGTACTTTTAATTCAAATTCTAGATACTTTAAAATTTTATTTGCTAGTGGTTCAATTATGATTTGAAAGTTAGTTGTTGGATTTGACAATCCCACAATTTCAAAAAACATAGTGAAAACTGTTTGGAGGGATTTGAATGGTTTATTTCATATTCATATCAGTTCATTTTTTTCACTTGAGATATGAAGACACAACTTGAAGCTTTCAGTGTGTACATGAGACCCCAAATCCTTTTTTTTAAATTAAATTCCAAAAAGTAATTTAATTGATAAAAAAGTCATGCTGGGTTTACAGTTGTAAGTCATGCATGATGAATTTGGCTTCCCCAAATTTTACCCATCATGTTCTGATTCTACAGCTTCATTCTCTTCCTCAAGCCTGATTTTCCTACTCTCAGTGTCACAGCTCATACCAGAATCTGTTTGTCCTTGTGGCGTAAGGGTAGGTCAAGCCTGGAAGACCATGTACACTATAGGCATAACTTTCACTAGGTAATTGATAGCAGTGACCCAGGACACCATGTACCTATGTGAGGGATAACTTTCACTAGGTAATTGATAGCAGTGACCCAGGACACCATGTACCTATGTGAGGGATAACTTAATCAGCTAAGCCCAACACAGTAATGTAGACAAAGCCAGTCTTGATATAATCCTGAGTGAAAGTGTTTATGAAAAAGGGTAGGGCTTCTGGCATCTCCTTTATGCTAGATGTATGCCTGACACTAGAGAAAGCTTGAAAGGCGCCTGGATGAGGGAGATCCAAGTGATGAGAATGGAAGAAAACCTAGTCAGGGATGTAGGAGGAGACAACCAGTAGAGGGGGTAGGAGTTCTGGCAGTAGCGGATTGGATAGAGATATCAGTTGATTATACTCTCTTAATGATGCAAATAGTAGATAAATGCTGGTACAAAATCAATAAATCCCTGCTATACCAAGATGCTCCAAGAAATATGTTGATCTTATTTAATGATGCCAACAATGAGAGAGGTTATCATTTTTCATTCTTATACTTTCTCAGGAAACTTTTCAGTGGCTTGGAGAGGGGATAGGATGCCATCATGGTCCAGTGTTGCTGCCTGTTGATGTCACTGTCTTCTGTGGTAACACAGGCTCCTTGGTGACTTGTTGGGGGTCTGTTGGCTCTTCCTCCAGGTTTTGAAGCTTCAAAACTCTCTCCTGGCTTGCCAGTGGCTTTGACTTCATTATTCCTGTGGCTTGGGCTACTTGACAAAGATTGGGTGGTAGGCACTTCAGTGTGGCATATTTAGCCCTTGGGTTTAGTGGAGTCAAACCAGTTATTGCTGTTTCAATAAATTAATTGATTGGTCAATTGATTGTTTGGTTGCAGAGTACTTTCCTGATTTGGTAGCATCTCAAATTTCTCAGATTTAGGCCTTTGATGCTATAACACATTATTTCTGCAGATTAGCATCTATTTGAGGTGTATGGCCTTTGAGCTTACATTCTGTTGGGAAAGTTTTGGTAGTAATAGTCCAGGAATTTTGTGGAACTGTATTCCTGTGTGCCGTTAGGTTTCCAGGTGCTTTCTGGGCCCTAGCGCCCATGATAAGATTTCCTGGCATGAAGCACCTGTTGCTATCAGCTCTTCTCATAGCCATGTTGAGCTGCAGAACCTTACAACCGTAATACCAAGGCACAACCCATTATTATCAGACTAAAGGATCTCATATGACTCAATACTAACTATAAAAGATACCAGTGGCTACACCAAAGCGGCCTTACCTCTGCAAGAGAATTTTAGAAGTAAGAGTGCCTCCTTCTCTGTAGTTCCTCCCCATCCTTGGCTCCCAGTGATATATTATGTCCCTAGATTAGTAGGCTTTACATTTATCATGTAATCTTAGAGCTTCCTGAAGTATTTATCTCTAAGTGGCTTTCAAACAAATTTGGTGTTTTTTTTAATTTCTGATAGTGAGAAAGTGTCAGGGTTCACCCTGAAAGGATAAATATTTTAACCAATGTCATAAATGTGCTGTATTATCAGAGTTAAAAGGGAAAAGCATTTTGAAACTAGATACTGTTTTTATTGAGATATATGGGACTATATAGTTTAAGTGAATTCTTTAGAAGAAACAAGATATCCAGTGATCAATCACTTGGATGGGTTAGGGTGGCTTGACCCTAATAACAAGTTAAGTGCTAAATCAAGTTTTTCCTTGGTTTGAATTAATGTTGATTCATGTTTCCTTGTTTAGTAAATTAAGTTGGCATCTTTTTTTGGCTGTATGTGTTAGTATAGTCAAATTAAGGGTCAATAGGTCTTTTGTGTGAAGTTTTACCAGAGAGTTGATCCTGCATGTTGAGTTGTGCTTTGTTACTTTTCATGACAAGGAACTTGGGAAAAAGTCTTATATATAAGACTTGAGGTTCTGGCTTTAAGACAGTTTGATCTGTATATGAATAAAAAAGGATCTTCATAGCAAATAGAAGATGAGTGCTGAAAATTCAATGTCAAAATCAATGAGCAAAAATGAACTTAGTCTTATTGGAAAAAGAGGCATTCAAATTTATACCCAAAGGTTCAATCCTAATAGCCTTAGTGGGAATACTTCAAGTGACAAGAGGCTGTGTCAGGGATCCAGCCTGTGAGGGGTTCCTGGGAACTTGCAGGCAGACAGCACGCGGGTCCTGCAGGTAGGGACCACCACAAGATTGGTGCCAACTTATCAATATAAGATAACAATTTGCCCAGAAGGGCCCAGGGTCAGCTCGCGGGTACCATTGAATCAATCAGGCCGGTGAGAGTGATATACACCACTCCAAATATCTGAGTGGAGGTAGATTCATTGGCTGTAACAGATTCCTGCGGGAAGTTGGGCTGCAGAGTGAGAGATGGTGTCAGTGGAACTAAATAGGTGGGCAAGTAATTATACTTGTCACGGAATAGCAGAGGAAGTATGGTGATTTTGGTCCCTTCTCTGTAAACAGTCTCTGTCTCTCTAGTTCTAGCCTCTGGGTTGTAGATCAAAATTTCCTCTAGCATGAGCTCTGAATATGCCAGGCTTGTTGGATATTCTGTGAAATGTACCAGGCCAAAGAGAGCTCCTAGTGGACAATGTAGTTTGGGCAGCTGGTCTGCAGTTTCTTGGGGTGAATAAGTAGGAGGCACAGAACCGCGGGAGTTGGTCTGAAAATACAATAGAACTAAAATCAAATATGGGATGACTTGGTTGAACCAAAGGTTCATATCACTTTATTGCAAGAATGGCAATGGGTAACTTTCTGGTGGCCCAGGGTATAAGTATATCCATCTGCCATGGAGAAGCTTTTACAAATTTCTTTGGGCCTGGTGCTACTGTCTACCAGTTTTTTACAGCCCTTGGCGGCATCCATTGCAGGAGTTATTTCACTGGCTGGTTCAAACTGAGAAAACTCAAATTTCCCTTTCAGGCTGTGGGATTTGTCATCTTTGGGTGGCCTGCATTCCACAGGAAGTTTCTTTACTTCCCTTGCCACAGTGGCCCAAGTTATTCTGGGATCTTTGGCTTGGCCTGCACTCTCATTGGTTGGGTTAACAGGAACCTTTGATGTGAGGAGCTGTGATTCAGGTAATTTTAGTTTATCAAGCTTTAGGAGGTTCTCCAAAGTTAAATCCTGCTCTGGTTTGAGCCCAAAAATCTGCGGGCTGGCGGCCCGCAGGGTATCAGGATTTGAATCCTGTAGTTGAGGGTTTCCTATGAGCATAGTCAAAAGGAGTTTTCATTTTTGACAGGCTGATAATGATCCAAAAGTCTCAGGTATTGACATTGACCCATATTTGGTTAAGAGAACACCCCAGGACAAAAGCAAAAGGGATGGCTTTTGCAAAAAGCACTTTAAAGACTATTATTCACAAGGCCAATTGAACCCCTAAAGGGTTCAAATTATACAACACTGCAGTTTTGACACTGCCAAGAGTTGGCCTTCTCAGATGACAGGTTGGCAGGAGGGTTGTCTGGAGTGCAGGCTTTGTATTCTACCAACTGCTTCTTGGTCACTGGTAGTACATCTTCTCACTGTTTCTTTCTTGACTTTTATGGTTGAGGCCAGTTGTGTTGTAAGGTCTTGTCCTATTTCCACTATCCAAACCTTGTTCTAGGTAAATTTTGCTATTTTTTATCTTTAGCACAATGTCAGGCCCCAATTTGCTGGGCTGTAATTTGCTCTTGTTGGTATTCATCACCCAGACTTTGCCACCAACTTTGTGACTTTCTTGAAGGGGGATTGTTGTACTTTTTAGCCGTTTTTCTTCCCAGGCCTCTTGGTTGTGGTTGGCAAGGCACACATTTGGGTTGTCTCTGGGTGGACTTTCATAGGTATATCCAGCTTGGTCCCTATCAGGGCTTGAATTATTTTGGACAGTGTGCCATAAAATAATTCAAAAGGACTTTTCTCAGTGGATCTGTTTACTTGGGTCTGGCATACAAGGGGGGATGCAGGTAACTGTTTTAGCCAATAATAAGGCTCCCTGGCGGTGAGTTTAGAAAGGTCCTGAACTAAGGATCCATTTATTTATTATACTCTGCTATTTTCCTGGAGATGGTATGATGTAGTTAATGTGTTTATCACTTCTTTTTTGATCAAATAGACATGTGTATTGTCATAGGTCAGTTCTTGTCCTCCAACTGTAATAAGCAGATCTGACTTTCCAAACTTGCTGATGGTTTACTTGCCTATAAATCAATGTACATCATTGCTGGTGTGCATTTTGAATGCCTGAGCCACCGACTATCTGGTAGAAAAGTTTATGTCTGTGATGATATACTTCTTGTTGTTGGCATTTCCTGAGTTAGAGCCAACAATATCCAGCACCTATGCATTAAACAATTTTTGAGTTTGGATTGAGAGTGTTGCAAGATCTACAATTACTCCCTCCCAGGAAAAAAATTTCAAAGAACTCTCCCAATTAATATATGATCAATGTCACTCTTATCAGACTTTCATGTTATACAGGGATTGAACCTTTTAAATCCTAAATAAAATGTTACCCAGATAAGCCTCATGATCATTATGAAATACATAGACAGTGTGGTTTCCCATGATACTATATAATTCTCTATCTTTATATCAAATAAAGTATCATTCTCTTCTCAATTTACCACTTTATTGTGTTTTATATACTTCTCAGAAGTATATACACAACAGTGATAGCACAGGTAAGTTATTCACACCTAGACAACTCAAAGGAGAAATTTTTTCAAAGAAAATACTCCAGTAAATGACCTCCCTACTGGCTGGCAAAGATATGAAGAAGGCCAGAACTTTCTCACAGGATACACTATCTTCAATGATATACTTGCAACCAGCAAACTGTAAGAGAGGGGGGCTAAACTAACTAAGTTTGGCTCCCATCCTGGAGGTAAGACCCACAAGGACACCATCCAGTGAAGAACTGTTATGGATGCTCAAATGGGCGTCCAGAGTGAGGATGCAGGGGACAACCAGGAGAAGTAGGAGTCCAAACCCATCAAAATCATACCACCAAGCAGCCAAGATGTACGTCTGGGAGTATACTCCCTGGAGACCCAACTCTTCCTTATGAGTAGTGGACTCAGCCTCCATGGGGGGAGGAGGCACCTGAGTGTCTACTTCCAAGAGGGTTACAAGGTCTGAGTAAGGAGAAAGAAGCTTGAGGTCATCACAGGTAAGGCTTTTGACAAGGTTCTCACTAGTAGCAAGCAGATCTTGGGCTCACCTGGGAGATCCTCAAGAAAGTGTAGGAATTGAGCTTGGTTGCCTCCAACATAGTGGGCTAAAGAAGATATTTGTCCCCAGAGATCTGGGGAGGTAGTCCAAATCATCAACAGAACTGGAGCCAGGGTGAAGACCACAAATTTCAGCAGAGGGACCAGCATTTTTTGAGGCACCAGGAAAAAAGAGAGCCTTTTGAGGGGAGAGATAAGGTCAAACAATAATCACCGGGCAAACCAGGGGTAATTTTTAGAGTTTGGGGAGCAATAGAAGGCTCTTAAGTCTGACTAGACAGCTCAGAAGAAAGAAGGGAGGTCTTTACAGTGTGTATAGTAGGCTCAGGTTAAAAGCAGAGCAAAAACACAACAAATTCAAAAGTAAAGTAAAGATTTATATTGTTTTTAATAATAATTTTTAGGTCCAAACTTGAATTTTGAAAGAAAAAGAGTTACACCTTGACGTTAACACTAATATTAACTTTAGGGACTTCAAAAGAGACGCCAGGACCCAGGGAACAGCTAAGAAAGTAGGAGAAGACTAACATCTTCACTACAACTTCAAATAATCAAAGATCCAACCAAAAGGGACCCAACAATTATCAAAAAATTTAATTTGTAAAAGTTAAACTTTTATTAATAAGAATGAGCAAGCAGGGGACCAAAAGTCTCATATCTTGCTTTAAGGGACAAAATCTGAATTTTCAAGGTCACCTGACCCAGGCGGTGTGTAAATTCACTGCCACCTTTGGCCTTGGATCAAACCACTTCCCCCTGTTGCACTAAGAAAGGCCCAAAAATAACAGCCAAGCTGCTTAAATCCTTAGGGGACTTGGCACACACTGTGGATGAGAGTTTTTTTCTGGCCTACCCTGTGGATTCCCTGGCTCAGGTTGCTCATCCCTGGGAAGAAACGCTGATCAATTTGGATTATTTGTTGGCATGGTGTTGCCCACTTTTAAAAACAATCAGAAATGGCCAATCAAAAGACGCCACATCAAAGTCCAGGAAGTCAAATGAATCTGAAATGTCTGGGATGACTTTCAGCCAATCAGGTGGAGCCGCAGAAGTTACCTTGGAACTCTCCAGCACCCCTGGCCTTGGCTAGCAAAATTTTTCTTTCAACTAATTGAATGCAATCCAAGTGGTCATGTGATTCAATCCTTAGTAACTCACTCTCTTTTAACAAAGCAAGGGGACTTTGAGTCCCCTGCTTGTCAATTTTCCAACTTGATTAAATCTGGAAACAGTTGCTTTCACCTTGCCATTTTATTCTTTAGTATCTGTTTTAGAGTCTTCTTTAATTCTAAACAAAGTTTTAGTTGTTTTCCCTTTAAAACTTACCTTCACACAGTTGATTTTGAGCCCGGTCATCTCTTCAACGCCTCTAAACTTAAGTTTAATACTTAGTTGTTGTGTCTAAAGTTTATGATTTCAACTTCACTGTTCAAACTCTAAAATTCAATTTAAAATCCATTATAAATCTTATTATTATTTTGAAATTTCTCTTGATTTTATTGGTTTCAAATCTGCTTTTGTATCTACGTCCGCTCAAGCTACCTAATACTGTTGCCAAGGCCCCCAAGTGTCCCCTGCTATTGTACCTGGTTTTTTCTTCTTGTGGCTACCTCACCCAACCAAAAAATTTATTGCTTTGAGACTTAAAAATTGCATTCCTAGATTCTAAATTTTGTGAATTTTGTAATTATGATTCTCCCTGCTATGAAATTTGTGGTGTTTTCTCTGGCTCCTTTTTTGTTGCTTCTTTAGACAGCTTCCCCTGATTTATGGTCTTGTATCTCCTCTTCTGCTTGCCTTGCGGGGGACAATCCCTCTAGTCTCCTGTATCTTCCTGGTGAAATTCTCATTTCAGGAGAGACAATTGTCAAGAGCTTAACCTGCAATGACTTGGAATTTCATGCTGTTGACTACACTTTGCCTTCCCCCTCATTGGAGGAGGTGCCAGCGTCTACCCTCCCCAGCTTGAATGGGAACAACTTGGTACCCCCAAGCACCTGTGAAGTTGCCTCCTGCTCCCACTTTCAGACTGTGGTACTCTTACTACAATAAGTGGGGATAGCCTGTTGGTTAGTAGACAGACTAGGAGGTTGACAATGAGATTGGTAGATAGATCTAGGTGTCTGTCAAATACTAGGTAAAGTACTAGTTGTAATCCAGACAGGTATTTGGTAGTACAGAAGTGATCAGACCAGGAGAACAACAAAGGGTTTAGAGTAGTGGCTACAGCAACTACTCTAAAGTGAATCCTCAATAAGCAACTTCTAGTCAGGCTAATTGGCACTGTAGTTGGTAAGAGGAGACTAGCCTTTGTGATCCTCAGATTATACACTCAAAGGAATATTCAATGGTGTAGCTAATGTAAGGGGGGTGTAAAATGTATATATTTATTGAGAAAAGGAGAGAGGTTTATATACTACAACTTACTTGATAACTCAAGGCAAGTTGGTCATTGCATGGGGTTTGAGAAAGGGGGAAATGAATGTTGAATAACTGGGAATCAACACAGAAATCAGGGGAAGATGTGAACAGCCCCAGCAGCATGAGGGGATTGCAATAGACTCAAGGGTGGGGAAGTCAATAATTAACCACAGTCAGTGAACTAAGTTGGTTGGTAGATTTAATGCCTAATTGGTGGGACTTCTAATCTGGAACCAAGTCAGTGCAGGTGGACAATCCAAAAGTTAGTTGGTCTCGTATGATGATCCAGAAGCTAGTCAATGCCTTAAGCATCCGGAATGACTACTGTATTGGAAAGGCAATCAGGATCTAATACAATCAGGAAGTACTCAATGACAATCATGATTAGAGCAATCAACTGGCAATGGGTTTCACCACACACACCCTGGTTGCTCACCAGGTTAGTGTTGATGGGGTTGAATGCATACTTTCCTCAGCTGTCCCTGTGTTCTCTCTTTGACCCCCTCTCTGAGCGGCCATCCCAGTACTCCACTGGGCGGCATCTTGGTGGTTCATCTCACCGGGATGGGAGGCAAACTTAGTTAGTTTAGCCCCCTCTCTCACACAGTGAGTCTGATTGGCCAGGGGAATTTTTTGCAAGGGAGTTTCAGGTGGTTTGGAAGGTTTCCCATTAATTTCTAGTTTAACCTCTGATTAACTGCTGCCTATGGAATGCTGCAGGGGGCCATTAATTCTAGCCTGATTGAAATTTGTTGATTTGGCAGAAGCACATCACAATTAATTAAATTGCAGTTACTTTAAATGGGGACAAAACCAATATAAAAAATAGTTTAAATTGATCAGGGATTTTTCCCAGGTTGTAATAGAAATCTGGGTATCAGCAGATTCCACCTGAGTAGGTTCACCAAGACAAATCTCTTGTCAATTGTGTGTGCTAAATCATCTAGCAAATTTAGGGGTTTAGTGGGGATTTGAGAGGTTTTCTTAGTACAATGGGGAAACATTGTATTATCCAAGGCTAAAAGGGGGAGTAACTTTACACAAACAATACAATTTTCTCAGCACTCAAGAAATCCTAAACCTTCCACCAACTCAAGACTTCCCTGAAATATCTAAAATTGTGTTTCATCATCTCTGCATGGTGAAGATTAGGACGTTTTCAGGACTACACCAAGAAAATACCAACCTCTGGATTGAAAGCACCCAGAAAAGATTTACACAAACCAGCTACCCCCTAAAGACTTTGGGCTAGCAAGATTGCCCTACAAGTAACAGGGTTGGCCTCCCAATTTTTGAGTGACTGGTTCAAAAGAAACCTCAATAACAATAAAGACTGGAAAGTGTTAAAGAAAGCACATCCTGAAAAATTGCCATTAATGACTCTGGCGTGATGATAATGAAAGCAATCAGAACCTTTATGATGGGAACCATTGAAGAATATATTGTAGCATATGAGGAATTTATGAATAAGCCTCTAAAAGCATTGACTTTGATGGACCTGGCCTACAACTGGACTTCTACAACAAACTCCCAACACACATTATAAATCAGTTTGATATTAGCCAATAAAAAACCTCCAAGAAGTATTCTTGAGAATAAAACAAGCTACTCAAAATACTGACAACCTACATATGAATAAAAAGCAAAAAGAGAGCCCCTCATCAAGAAAGGACACATTTCTGATAAAAAAAAACCAATCAATCCAAAAATCCTCATCATTTGAGAAGAAGTTATAATACTCAAGAAAACCAAACAAGCATATATGCTGCACCTGAGGAGGGAAAAGGTCAGGGGAGTTTTTAGGTAAGCCACCCTATCCCACATTACACAGATCATATAGGAACCAGGATGTTGATTCAAACACCATGATCTAAGTACCCTCCAGCAAGCCTTTACTGCTTGCTGCACAAACTGGAAATAAGCTCCTCACTTATAATTTCTGTTTTTGAAGATATCAAGGTATAGAACTATTTGACACTAGAGAAGACTAGTCCCTTGTTGAAAATAAATTTACCAACCTCATGAAGCTACCTAGAATCAAAAGCAACATGAAGTGTGTAATCATGGCAGACAAAATGAGTTCCCCAGTCAGAAGAGAGGCAAATCCTTTCTGGGCCCAAATAGAGTATGTTCAAACCACTCTTGGCAGCCTCATCCTTTCAATATCCTAATTTAATGTAGTATAAGGCCTAGATTGGATGAGAAAGACAAAACCTCACATTGACTGGGACAGCTATACTCTCACTATATAACAAGGAGAAGTACATGACCATGTATACCCAAATCACCTTGATAACCTTATGAGAGATCACATATTTGTGAAGATTACCAAAACAGAGGAAGAAAAGGACCTCATTAAGATTGACTGGAATATCTGTACATACATGATTATACATTTTAAAAATATGGAAGTATCACAGGAACAGGACCCTATGCATCAGCAATTTGTCCAAGAATTCCCCTCTGTATCTCAGGAAACACTGTCAGGGTTACTGTGACAGAAATTGCGGGATAGTAAGAAGCTGTCTCTAGGTGGTGGGTAATGACCACCCAAATCCACATAGAGTTAATTATTAACCACCAACACAGCTTCAAATACTGCTTTGTAAAATTTCCAAATGGGATACTAGGACTAAGTAAAATAATTAATCCTAACCAAAGTAGCCCAAGGTAAATAGCCTGTGAAAGCATCAGAGTATCTTCAGAATAAAATTCAGGATATTGAGATGCAACACAATTTTCAGGTTCAAGGACAGGGGGAACCACTCCAAGATTGACAGGCATTGAATTAACATTGGGCAGTACCAACAACAAAGTTCCAACTGCAGGGCCCCATCTTCCAGTAATGATCCAGCTTAGAATAAGATTGTAGGGTATGTATTGTAACAATCCAACAACAGGATGCATTTTTTTAAAAGTAAATTAGACCAAGGGATATTTGATTTTTATTGAGTAAATTTTGGGAGGACTCAACTCTTAGAGTTGAAACAGTGAAAATTATTCAATATATATCAAAAATTGACTAAGCAATACCACCTGGATTCTGGGCTCCTATTCCTTCCACATCATCAAGCAAGTATCTAGTCCGGGTTGCAAAGAATCCTTGTGTGACCAATTTCTGACAACCATGCTGATTAATGAGCTTTTATCTGGTAACCCTCAAATTACGTCAATTTATCAACATCAGTTTGAAAGGGGGACTTGGTTTTGGCTGGTAGACTTGAGCAGCCGTAACCCATTTTCAATTGACCATTGATTTAAATCTGTTAATTGGGTCAATTTTGTTAATGGTTTGTTGGCTTTTCAAGCCTTCCTACTTGGCCAGATAATTCCCAGCATGATGGAACCTACTGTGATAGTTACCACCTCTCAGGGATATTTAACATGAAATTGACCTGAAAGAAAGTGCCCCTAAAGATCAAACCATCTATTGTCTAACACTACAAGAGAAAATCACATTAAAAGAGTACCTAGATGAAGCATTTTAAAAAGGGCTCATAAGATCATCTGATTCTCCCTTTGGTGCAGCTGTCTTCTCTGTATCTAAGAAAGATGAAGGATTGTAACTTATTACCAACTACAGAGGGCTCAATGAAGTCAAAATTAAGAGCAGGTACTCCCTGACCCTGATTGATGACCTCTTTGATACCTTAAGAGAACCAAAATTACTCATCAATATTAATCTGACTGCAGGATACCATCAAATCTGAGTCAAACCTGAGGACATCCCAAAAGCAGCATTTAGTACCAAATATACATTGTTTGAGCATGTTTCCCAAGATTTGGCATGATCAATACCCCCAGTAACTTTGTTACATTAATCAATGAAGTGTTCCAGGAACACATTGGGAACCATGTAATAGTCTGCCTGGATGACATAATCATCTCCAGCCCTAGCAAGGAACAACACTGAAAAGACGTACACATGGTATTTACCTCATTGCAATACAACCAACTAGTGGCCAAAACATCCAAATGTGAGTTCTTTTCCACAGAGTTACCCTTCCTGGGGCATCTTATCAGCAAGGACATAATTTAACCAAACCTTGAAAAGATAAGAGGCATAAATGACATGTCAGCGCTATAGAACAAGAGAAAACTTTACACCTTCCTGGGGATAATTGTGTAATTGGAAGATTTAACCAAGACTGGGGAGTGTTGACTAACCTGCTATCTGCAATCACCAGGAAAACAACCAAATTTTTCTGGATGCTGCTACAAGAACAACACTTCTGCCAATTAAAAGACTGTATGGTCACCACACCCATACAGTAGTTTTCAAACCTGTTGAGATAAAAATATATTATTCAGTTTAGAAGCATGAACTCAATCACAAAACAAATTTCAACTGGAACCAGTTGAAGGTTAATTTACTCAATAAATCTTTCATTTATCTAGGCTGTAAAAAAATTAGTCAATCACAAAACAAAAAAGTCAAACACTGAATTCCAAAAATGAGATAGCAAATGCATGGTGCTTGAATTCATAACACACACAATGCAGTCACTTGCTGAAGCATTCTACATCAATTTTGATTATGAGTGTGTGGCAAATATTATACAAACAGAGAACACATGAGGTTCAGTCACAAAAGTGATGAACTCAAACACAAAACAACTCATTTTTTTGAAAATATTGATTATTTTTGGGACTCAAATTGGAAATAGTGGATTTCAGGAGTGAATCCACTAAAATCTATTTAGGGAACTAAAGCATTATTTTCAATGTATGTACATCTAATTTGGACATTTATGACTGAGAGACTGTAACAAATCCAACTGACAAAGTTGGATTCCAAAAACTCTCTATTGGATAACAGATTTTCCTTTTTCTGTTCTTTATCCAATCATCTCCCTCATTTCATATTCATTATGGACTTTTTAAAATTTTCCCTAAATACCTACCATGATAGCTCCATGAGAGTTATCTTGGTTACCTAAAAAACTATAATAAAAGAGTAAAAAACAACAAAAAACCTCAGTTTGGCATAAAAATCAACATTTTGAAATTTGATTTTAAATTTCAAAAAAATAAATTTTTATGCAGAATTTTTTCTTTTGTTGTTTGAGGAAATGCTTTGGCTAAGCTTTTCCAAGATTATTTTACTCTTATTTGCAATTCTTCTGACCTTATGCAATAGTTACCAGAGTCTGTGGCTGTCTCCTGCCCGTAACTGGTTCCTGTTGGCTATGGTCTCTATGGTTTGGGGCCTGACCTGCTCCACCTTGCCAAATGCCTTTGTGGCAAGGTGGAGCACAGGCCCCATTTGTCACAGAGACTGGATCAAAAAGGAGCACATAATTAAATAAAATTAATTCTTTAGAAATACTTTTTGCTTTTCTGTTTTAATAAAATTTTTATTGCTTTTTATTAGTATGAGTTTTTCAAGTGAAAGAACACTTAATGAAATAAGCCTATTAAAAATAGGAGATATATTTGTTTGCAAATTGGCACTCCAACTTGTGGTCAATCTAGCACCAGACCACTGGGTTCTCTGGTGCTAGATTGACCACAAGTTGGCGTGCCAATTTGAAAACAAAGACATGTCCTATTTTCAATAGGCTTATTTCATTTAGTTAAACTGGGTGCAATAACTGAGGCGTGTTTGGTCTGAGCCAATCACAAAGACACCACATGTACACTCATTCTGATTGGCTCTGTTGTTGGGATGCGTTCATTTTGGTATAAAAATTAAATTAAATTAAAACAGTTTATCTATATAATTTATTTATTTTAATTTTTATCTCTCCATATATAGTAGCATGAAACCTTCTAGTCACTACCGTTTATTTCAAATTAAATTTTTAGATTTTTATATTAATTATTTTTGGTTGTAAATGTGCACTGTTGATCATGAGTTTGGATAACTTTGATATTTTTGTTGATTCTAATCCCAAAACATACACTCAGAATATTTATTTCCTTTTTGTATTATATATTGCATTCTTAATTAGGACAAGTTGGTAACAGTATTATAGATTCATTCATGTGTTTTGATATTCAATATTTACATTGTCTGTTTCAGTTGCTATTGGGGCTTGTTGTTGGATTGAGCTTGTAACTTTTGTGACTGAGTTTCATGTGTTCACCAAAAACATAGTAAACATAGTAGATGTGTTCTGTGACTGAAACTCATGTGTTCTAGTGTTTGGTACACTTGTTGTTGAATTTTTAAGCATTTGTCCCCAGTTTGAATAGGCTTTTGTATGACTGGACTTTTTGCCAAATAGTGCACATTTTCCGTGAAATTATCTTCTATTTAGATCCATCAAGTTGAAATACATTTTGTGACTGAGTTCATGCGTTCTAAACTGAATAATATATGTTTATCTCAACAGGTTTGAAAACTACTGTATTATAACACCCCAACCAAGAAGGGATCTATAAACTGGAAACAAACGCTTCTAACTACATCATTGGCGGAGTACTCAGAATACAGAAAACATACAAGGATATCCTCCTTGTTGCATATGAGTCAAGAAATCTCTCAGATGATGAATAAAGATACCCCATCCACAATAAAGCTTAATAGCAATTGTCCATTGTCTAATGAAATGATGTTGTTATCTGAAAGGCACAAAAATATTCAAAGTGCTAACCATCCACAAATCATTGGTGTTCTTTGAAGCACAGCAGCATCTCTCAAGAAGAAAAGATGAATGAATAAAAATTATCCCAAGGTAACCCATGACCATTGAAACAAACCAGGCAAAGAGTTACCAATGCAAGATGCTCTTTTAAGGCTGTACCACAGAAATCTACTTTGCACCAATGACAAAGACCCCAATTTGCACATGTTAATGATGGGAAATCTCCAAGAGGTATTACCACTTGGTACTCCAATTAACTTACAAGAGAAATTCCTCAAGAAAAAATCTGTTCAAAAACATCTATGGTACCCTCCACCACATACTTCTAAGTGAAGACACAGTGCCATCTGTCTCATCAACACAAAAGATTGACACAATCCTTTGTTATTGTAGAGACTTGGGACATACCTGTAGCCAGAATCCACATGAATATCTATAGACCCACTACTGGTAATTAAACATGTTGAAAAACATCAAATAAGCACTCAATTAATGTGAAGTATGTGAAAATTATGCTCATTCCAAAGCATCCTCAAATATTTAATACCAGTCTCAATAACACAACCATTGGTGTGTGCTACCTTAGGCGTGGCCAAGAGACACAACAGAGAAATTTGAACCATAGGTTTGGGTTTGTAATAAGCCAGGAGGTTAGTCTTCAGAAATGAATAAATAATTCACTCTAAGGCCCTGAGAAGGTCTAATATTATATATTTTCTTTTGGTTTGGCTAAAGGATGGGTGCATAAGGACTGAATAATCACACTGAAAAATGTGAATTTAACTTAATCTTTATCTGAGAATAAAAGTGGTATATATATTAACTCAAAGTACCACAAAGTAATACCAGGATAATAATACCACCAGTCACCTGCCCTTGTGGACTGCAGATCAACATTTCATAAAACAGGAAGGGAAATAGGATTGGTTTCTTTTGTATAGCTATGTAATTTTGAGATAAAAATTGTCAGAATTCATCCTTTTACTCCGCTATTATGAAGTAAGGGTTAAAACAGATGCTCAAGATTTATGGTTCCTTGGCCATTATTCAAGGACAAACACTCTCAACTTTTGGTATCTTCTACATCCTCCATGTTCAAGCCTTCCTTTTTTCCACTTCACCTTCCTTTATTTTAAGAGTTTCCTTTCTTTTTGGACTTCTATTATCTATGAAATTTAAGTTAATAACCATCCCAAAGCTTACTATTTACTTCAACAGGGGTTGAAAATGGAGTCTTACATTAGATTTGGTTTTAATTAGCTTTAAATTCAAACCATCAATTACCTATATTTATAGCAAACCCAAATTTAGACCTTGGACTGGGGGTTCAGCTTCTTTTTGCTTGCTCTTTCCTTGAAGACATTGTCCCCTGGCCTGTTTTTGTACTTCCTGTTTATCTAGACTAAAATTTTTAGTTTAGTGCTATTGTCTTTCTTCACTCATCTCAATTCTTTCTGAGTTTTACCTCAATTAATACCCATCAGTTATTAACTGCTTATAGTTAATTTAAAACCTCAATTTTCTTACCTCAATTCATCAAGAAATAATAAATAGCTTGAGTTCTCTCAGTCTCAACTTAAGTTGAGATTTTTTGACTTGCACCTTTAAAGGTACTTGTTAGGTTATGTTTCTTGTTGTTTCTTTACCATTAATTTAAATTTAATTTGTTACTTGCCAATTTAGTTTCTTAGCATTATGATACCTTTCAAATTTTATATCATCAATTGAGTAGTTTATATAAAAATATTAAATCTTAGTTGTTTACAGTTTTAATACTCCTTTAAATGATGGCCAATTCCCTGACCCAGAAGTTAAATTTTGAATCAGTCCTCCATTGTAAATACATGACTTTATTTCATGTTCTTAGGTTTAAAAAATTGCCTTAGACCCTATTTCTGTAATACCCAAGTATTGAGGGTAAAACTTTAGTAACATAAGATAGCAGGTTAGGCGGCTCAAAGCCGTTCAAGGCGTAGACAATTGGATAGAAGTTGACTGCTTGACTGAAGACTTTGGCAAGGATGTTGTATTGTCTAAGGCTGACAGAAAGGTACAGTAGCGTAGCTGCGGGGATCACATAATTAGCCAAGGTGGGAGTTGGGCAAGATGACACCAGAGGTGTCCACGGGTTCAAAACCATTGATTTGAGATGAGTTGGCTCATTGTACAATATCCCTTTTGGTCCCTGTGGTTCAGGACCAAACTGAGCATTGGTTGGCTGGTGGCCCCCTATCCCAAGGTAAGCTGTCAAGACAGCTGTGAAGATGATGTAGTTCATCTTCTGACTTGGGGAGGGGTAATGGGTTTAGTAAGGCTACTTGCTTAGCCTGGGTAAAGGATTGATTAATGTGATAATATTGAGGAGGATATTTACTCAATGATAGCACAAACTATCATTGAGGGGTTTTTCTTTATTTATACTAGTGGACCTGCAAGGCATGATTATTGGAAGGCATAGCATTGGGGAACCAAGAGTCTGAGTTGCATCTGATATTCCCTTTTCTGGATTGGCTTGGGTGGCTGGCAATTGAGAAGGTTTGGCTGGACCTAAGTTTGCATTGGCATAGTGCAAGTTTGGTCTTCTTCATGCATCCAAACTCATTTACTAAATTTGGTGCATGATTTCCATTGTTGGATAGCCTGTCAGTCCATTCCCCATTTGGTAGGCTCCCAAATTGGGCAGTAGTTCCTCCCAAGTTTGGCTTTGGGGAAATTGCCTTTCCTGATTTCCCAATCTGGCTATTTCCCAAAGGAGTGGATGGGGACTGGCCTGCTGGCATGGGAGGGCAAAGGCTGGCAGGTGGCAGGCTGGCCCATGGGTGCCTGGTTTGAGGATGGCTTGCAGGTGGGGCAGGCAAGAGTGGTGGGCGCCTGTGCAGTGGCAGTGGGCATCTGCTTAATGGCAGCAAGTGTCTGCATGTTGGCAGTTGGCAACAGCTTGGTGGTGGTGGGCTTCTGCGTGGAGGCAGCAGGGGCCCGCGCAGTGGCAGTGGACATCTGCTTGGTGGCAGCGGACGTCTTCTTGGTGGCAGTGGGTGCCTGCACGTTGACGGCGGGCAACAGCTTGGTTGTGACAGGCTTCTGCGTGGTGGCAGTGGACATCTTCTTGGTGGCAGCGGGTGCCTGCAAGTTGATAGCAGGCGATAGCTTGGTTGTGACAGGATTCTGCATGTGGACAGCAGGGGCCTGCGCGGTGGAGGTCTTCTTGGTGGCGACAGGTGCCTGCATGCTGACAGCAGGTGACCGCTTGGTTGTGGCGGGCTTCTGCATGGTGGCAGTATGTATCTGCTTTATGGTGGCAGATGTCTGCACGTTGGTGGCAGATGTCTGCCCAGTGACGGCAGATGTCTGCTTGGTGGTGGCAGGTGCCTTCACGTTGGCAGCAGGTGACAGTTTATTGATTACACAACTGTAAGTGTCAGGAATATTCCTGAAAATTTCACTTCTTACAAGTTATTAGGTTCCTTGGTTCAGCTACTCCTACAAACTATGCCTATGTTTTTATATTTAACCAATATCAATATTTTGGGTTTAAAAGCCTTGGTATACAATCACTTACCACAGAGCTTACGGCTGTCATAACTGTGCTTTTTTTAACAGAGTTACAAAGGGGAAAATGTTAGAAAACTATATAATATTATTTATTGAGAGATAACTGTTATATATTTGCTGTGAATCTGGATATTAGGAACAAGATTATGGTGATCACTCAATTGGATAGTTAAGGGGGTGGCTTGATCCTTGTAGAGAGTCAAGCGCTGAATCAAGGTATTCATTGAGTGGGGCTTGTTATCTGGTCATGTTGCCAGGTTTGGAAATTTGAGCTGACTTCTGCATTTGGCTACAGGTCACTGGGAAGTTGGATTGCAAGTCTTGAACCCGTTTAGTCAGAACCTTAACAGGGGACAACCCCCTTGTTTTGACATGACCTTACACAAATGAGAAAAAGAGGATTTATGACTCTTATTTGAAATGTAAACCCACCATAAGCAAAATCAAAATAGTGTGAATATGGCCATTCACAACAGGGTACCTCATGATGGTCAGCAAAAAACTAACCCAGCACTGATCATGGCAAAAGATATAGCATATTTTCCTTGTGACTTATGTTGAACTACTGGGTGTACCCAGGGCTTGTGTGGCTGCACTCCCTTGCTCATTAACCTGGGCTTGCAGTTGTTTCTGGTACTGCTCTAGAATATTAAAGATCTTGCCACTTGAATAAGCTGTTTTAAAACAGTAGTTAATAAAAAAATTCTATTAAAAACAGAAAATCAAAATATTGCAGAATATTAATTTTTTAAATGTGTTCTCCTATTTGAGGTACTCTCTTATATCCAAGTGGCCAAATTTAGAGGCATAGAAATTGAAAACAATGCTGCAAGTTCATGAATAGATTTTGGTGGATTCATCTTTTAAAGACCCCATTTTTATTCAGAGTCACAAAAACAATCCAGGTTTTTAACAAATGAGTTGTTTTGTGTTTGAAAATATCACTTTTGTGACTGAACCCATTTTGTTCTCTGATTTTATTATTTTTGCTACATGATTGATATCACAGTTGATGTAGATTGCTTCAGAATGTGAATGATTTAATTTTGCTTTGGATATGGGTTACTTTTGTTGGCTGTCTCAGTTTTGGGATTGTGTACTTGATTCCAATTTTGTTGTGTGTTTGGCTATTTATAATAAAAGATAAGAGGAAGATGTAGAAAATTCTTGATATATTTATTGTGATAGAAGAAGATCAGTATAAAGATTGTTGATATGCCACATGGTTTTCATGCAGATCATGTATATCTTGTGGTTTGAGAGTGTTGGATTCTTTTGGAAAATCAAGGGATTGATCTTGTTATAACATCTGGATTGGATTTTAGAGCTACATTTTATTTGCTAGATGAGGCATTTTTTGGGTAATGATTTTCTGAAAAAGAGTAATCACAGATGTTACAGTAATAGAAATTATAATAGAAACTTTCAGCATCATGATAGTTTTAATTCCTTCATCTCAATACCAAGCCATCATTCAAGCCTTAAAATCTTGTTGTATCAGGGCTAATATGGAGCCAATAGACTCTAAACTATGGTACCCACTACAATTTTGACAACTGGATTTCTGACAACACTATTTCTGACAGAATGACATTATATTTAAAATTTGAAAATGTGCTATAATAATAAATTAATTGAAAATGACATCATTCTGTTGAAAATCCTATCATCAGAAATTCAGTTGTTGGAATTGAAGTGGGTATCCAAATTACCTACAATTGGGCTATTTTCTATTTTTCTGCTTCTGATTGCTATTTAACTGAGATTCAATTGTTTTCTGGACATTGATTTTAGTCACCAGCTTTGTCCAAACCACTGTATCATCCCAATGGTTTTAAAATTAACTCATTTTGGCTTTGTTAAACTTTCTGGCATGATTTATCCCTGCCCAGTTAGAACCACACATGCCAATTTAAATATATAGTATCTTATTTATAGAGCAACTATTTTAATAGGCATGTATCAATCTCTGGGTATATTTTTATGTCCTATTTTAAAAAAGTAAATTTGTGGCCTGATCCTCTATATTTGGTGCTTCTCAGCATATTGAATTGTAAGTTTTGCTCCAATTTTAACTTTTTTCTATTTTTAGACACATGGAGACATTTTTTATTAAGCCATAGTTTTATGATTATTAATTTTCTTTAGTATAGCTGCTAAACTTGTATTCTCATTCACTTGAGCCATCTGAATGCTGTAGCTATGTCAACTCATGACATAGGTAGATGAAAAAGGAATTCTGGATCTAGGCAGCTATACTCTTATTTATGTAGCCCATTAAGTCACTAAAGTTTTCTTGGAATTTGAGGAGTTTTGAGACCTTTCTTAAAATAAAATTAGTCTAGTGATTGTACTTTAAGGCTGTGTCGGCCCAAAAAAGGGCAATTGTGGCAAATGCCGTAATCATCCCACCCTCCCTTCTCCGTAATCTTTTTTTGGATTCCCCCAGCGTAGGGGAATCCAAAATTTCTATAAAAAAGAAGGTCTTGGAAGGCTTTCTGTTTTCCGGAAATTGAGAAATTTTAAATGTATATTAATAATAAATTTTTTTTCAACAAATTTTTAATTTCAAATTTAATATTTTTATTTTTTAAAGAACAGAAAGGAAAAAAATACAACTTTTATTTTAAAAAAAATCCGAAACAACCACACCCTTCTGTGGGTGTGGAAGGAAACAATTCTGAGAGAATCTTCTCAAAGAAGATTTGAAATCCGACACCACCCTCTCATATAGGGCTGCAGCGTCCCATCCCCAGACAAAGATATTCTTTTTTCCGGCATTCTGGAAGATTGGATTTAAAATCAGCTTTAAATAGAAAATAAATTACCTTACACATTTCAGAAACTTCGGACAGAATCCAGGTTTTGTCTGGGGGTGGGATGCCACAGCCCTACTCTCGTACTTTAGCTTATGCTAGCACTTCAAGCCACGCAATTTAGTTCTGCTAAATTCAAACCCCTGGGTTTATAGCGAAATTAATCTGCATATAAAGTAAAAGGCAAATGCATGATTGATGTAAATAAGAGGCATCTCTCCTCTTATTATTCCAGACGAAGTTAGTAATTTAAAATGCAAAAATATATCAAATAACGATCGGTTGGTAAGCTACGAATCAGCTCTTCATTGAAAATTTATGCGAAATTGAGCCAACTTAAGGTATTCTTGATCAATCACCAAATTTCATCCACAAGGTCTAGCTTGCCAACAGGGAAACCAGCGTCTATTTGTGATACTGCATTTAACATTTGAAAACAAAATGTCAAACTCCTTACAAGGGTATAAGTATAAAAATAAATCCTGTGATTTTTGTCGGCTAAAAAAACTCAAATGCACTCGCGAGCTCCCCGCCTGTCAAAAATGTAAGGGGATCAAGATCCTCTGCACTTTTAATGATGTCCTAAAGAAAAGAGGACCTCCCAAAGGATATACATTTAATCAAAGCCGCTTCAAGCGAAATCTCAGACCAACTGCCGTTAAATGGTTTAATCTTTCTTCAGAGAGAATCATGACGACAATGGCTCCTTCAGATTGCATTCCTGAGCCCAGAAAAAAACGCGACTTTAAAGACAAAAGTAGTGAGGTTATGCGTGAATCCGGCTCTACTCAAAATCTAAACCCATCGAAACTCAAATGGATCAGCCTTGACATCCTTGATCTTTCTCAAGAAGCTAAATCATTCAATCCTTCTGACCCATCAAAAAATGTAGTTTCTTCACAGCATGTTAATTATATCGCTTCTTCACTCGACCAAGCCCCCCAAAATGGCTCTTGGTTGCCCAACCAAGAGTCTAATATCTCTCTGCAAAAAATCACCGACCCAAAAGGTCATACCGGTGGTCTAGATAAAGAAGCGGTAGTTCCCATGATTATTGCTAGAAAACGAAAAATCTTTTAGGGGAAGTTTTATATCTTTGGAGAAAACACATAATCCCTTTAAGCCTTCCTTGCTAGCACCTAGGCAATTTCTACAGACAATTAGAAAACTCTTTTGTGAGTTTGAGAAAACAGGGACTGAAGTCATTTCCTTCAATGACCAAAGTGATGGCACCTTCTCCAAGGATATATTTGGGGAACTGTTTACTTCTCAGTGTATTGTAGCATATTTCAAGTGTGTGCATCCATTTTTCAATGTTCTCTGTAAAACTCATTTCTTGTCCTTTAGGGTTCATTACCCTCAATACCTCGTTGATGCAGTTGTTGCTTTTGGCTGTAAATTCTTGAATCATGTACCGGTCGCAGTTTCTTAGTGTTTTGTCGCTCAAGCTATTAAAGGACTTAGAGCTCAATTTCGCCCCAATCTACACACTATATGTACCCTTTTAATCATCAAGATGCAACTATGCGACCCCAACTCCAGCGATAAAGGCTGGCGATATGTCTCAACAGCAACATCGATGGCTTTAAATTTAGGGCTGAATCAGACACCCCCGTTTAAACTTCCAGTATGGGTCAAAGAATGGCGATTAAGGCTCTGGAGCTGGATATTTATAACGAATCACTTGTTTTTCTTTTCACTCAAGAAACCAATCTGCATCAACAAAGACAATTCCGTCTCCATTCATCCTTCCGACTTTTCCCTCGACTTAAGTCCATCCTCTTCATTCTCTGATATATCTATAGCATTGGGCTCTATGTTATTTATGAAGCATATGAAAGAGCTTTGCTATTACTTAAGCCTATCACTTGATGCATACAACAGGTACACATTGGATTCCCAGGGCATATCCTTGGACTCATTGGCGAAAACATTTGTGACAAGCCGGAGTCACTTTGAGGCATGGAATTCTCAACTACTTGCGGATTTCAGACATCTTCCACCCTGTAAATCTAGCCACGTGATTTATGATGTTTTTAAATTTAACCTCATCATCATTTACAAGGCTTCATGGTTGGAGATCACTAAAACATTCACATCCAAGAACCTAGAAAAAGAATGTGTACGCTTCATGAGAGACAAGAGCATGCTGATGACGGCATATATTATACGCGACTTTAAGGCTGCCAGCCCGCTCTTATATCGATATGGATCTACTTATAGACTGTACGCTCTGGCAAGTGTAACTGTGAACCAATTGGGGATATGTGGATCGCCTTTAAATGTCAAAATCCAGACCGAGGCGGTCAGGAATTTTAGGGATATATTCCAGATCCTTGAAAAGTATGCCGGCTACTATCCCTTGGCCCGCAATATGCATCAAATTGTCAAAGTGTTAGCTGACAAGATCCCTGTTACTTGTAAATAAAGACTTTCTTTGTCCTTTCCGGCTTTTTTGTGATAAAATACACATGTGGATCAACAAACGATGGGTGAAAAATAATGCAGAAGGAATCAATTACATGGCTAAAAAAGAATCTCGGCAAAAAACAAGTTCCATGATAAGACCCATATTTGGTTAATGCAATAGATTGTATCCAAACATACCTAGTAAACCTATATGTACAGCAGATTTATAAATGAAAATTCACATATAATTTATGAGATTGGGCTGATTGGCCACAAAAGTTTAGCTTAATCATTGTAAAAATGATAGACCTGATGATACAGTGTATAGTCTTTTCCTTGTTGATTAACACATTGAAGGATTATAAATCTTTGATCAATAGCCCTCATCAAAAGAATTATACACTGCATAATCGTTGTTTCATATATTTGTCAACAAGATTCCATGGTGTGTGATTGCCTCCAGATACCTTATCCTACAGAGAGATCCATGATGTGTATTGGGATTTGATTAGATATACACAAAGAGAAATATCATGATTTCACACTGTAAACCCTTGGCTTGATTCCAAGTCATATTGAAAAATATCATTTAAAACATAGTGCCTTGTTAAGAATTCTGTCTCAAATAAAAGCCAAGCAGATAATGTGTTACAGTAGAATACCAATTGGTGGGAATAGAACACCCACAGAGAATCAAAAACCAACAAAGAATCGCAGCTAAACCATTGACTATGTTGGACAGCTTAGATGTTGTTATTGACAAAAAAATAGGTTAAATCAGGAGTGGCTCAAATCACACATGAAAACCTAGATCTTCCCCCTTCCTGCTGATTAATTTTGGTAAATGAACCACTCATTAGTTGCCCTTTGGCGTTGGTAGCACTCAACCTGCTGGTTGTCAAAAATTTACAAATTATGATATCACTGAGTTAAATTCCCAAGCAGACCCTCTAACTGCTGATAATATTCTTGCCAATCAATCAGAAGCTGTCACTATCCCCTCTCCTCTATCCTAGAACCCTTTAAAATGTTCCCTTCCTCACTCTAGAAACTTGTTTCTAGATAGCTTATTCACCCTGAGAAATAAAGAAAGTCCATCAAAACGCTTGAACATTTGGGCCTGCTAGCCCCAGTGTTTGATCATTTAGCTTTTGCTGCTGTACAACTAGCAGCAGATTCCTTGGCTGCCCCTTGGCCAGTCCTATATCAAACCTTGTCTTCTGCTTACTTCTCATATTTCTCTTTTAAAATGTGTATCCTAATTTTTATTTAGACCTTAGTTTTTCTGTTATACTGATTGAGGCTTGAAACTTGTTGACCTGTATGGGTACTGTGATACTCTTACTACAATAGATGGGGATAATCTGTTGGTTGGTAGACAAACTAGGAAGTTGACAAGGAGATCAGGAGATAGATCTGGGTGTTGGTTGAATACTAGGTACTGTACCAGTCAGAATCCAGACAGGTACTTGGTAGTACAGAAGTGATTGGACCAGGAGAACAACAAATGGTTTGTAGTAGTGGCTATGGCAAATACTCTAAAGCAAATCCTCAATAAGTGGCTTTGAGTCAGGCTAATTGGCACTGTAGCCGGTAAGAGGAGACTAGCCTTTGTGATCCTCAGATTATACACTCAAAAAAATATTCAATGGTGTAGCTAATGTAAGGGGGGTGTAAAATGTATATATTTATTGAGAAAAGGAGAGGGGTTTATATACTACAACTGTCAGGGATCCACTCATTGGGAAGTCTTTCTCCAATTTAATGAAGTAGAGCTCCCAAGTTGAATTTGATCAGAGTGGAACCTACTGAAATCCCTATCATTAACATGTGTAGAAGGTGACAAAAAGGCGGAACCTTCCCAAGAAGGGAGTGAAGTGGCTGAGGAGATAATAGACACTGGGGTACCCCAAGACCAACCAGGGGTCCTTGGGGTGAATGATAGGTGGTAATTGAGCTGTTTCAACGTAAGGGGCATGTCGTTGACGCGGAGCAAAACAATACCAAATTGAGTCTTCAGATTTGTCAGTAGGGGTTGGTTCGGGGGTTTTGAAGCTAACATTTGCTTGCCCATAACTGATTAACACACAAAAAATCCATACAAGGAAGATGAACTTCATGCTGTTGGGAAAGAACCATTAGAATCTACTAATCAAGTGTTTAGAATTGAAAATATAAATTTATTGGTTAATGGGAATAAAGAAATTGTTGGAGCAATTTGGAAGGGAAGAATTGGTCAGTTTAAATACTGACTTCAAGTGAGGAAGTGAGCATTGTGGTTACCAGGTGGATCTGCAAGAGTGATTTGAGAAGTATTGCCTTACAGGACTGCAGCAGGCTGCAGCCTGCAATACAAGAAGAGGCAGGTTGGGATATTGCATTGTAGTATTGTACCTTACTATGGTTGGGGATGGTATCTGGGGCTGGATGAGCAGTATTTCTTTGGCTTGGGTGGTTCACTGGGTTTGATTGGCTACCTGGGTCTCTGAATCTCTGGTTTGGACAATCTTTGCATTTATTTTCTGATTAATTGGCTGTTTTATGATTATCAGAGCCAAAATTAAATGCTGAATTGTTATTGTTGTTATTGTTGTCTGGAACCTTAAATTTCAATTTTGAATTAGAATTTATGTTTTGATCTTGGTTTTCACGTTTGCTTTTATTTTTGCATTTGGAATTAATTCTAACACATTCATTTATCAAATTCAAACGTGTTTTTGAATTGATTACATTAAAGGATTCAATTTTGTCCTTGGCTTCTGATTTAGCATTTAAAAATGCAACTTCTGGTTTCTCAATAATTTTAAAACAATTAAAGTCTGGTTTCCAATTTCTGTTAGGGATGGAATCCCTTACACTAGCCCCCCTTAGGCCCCATCTCCTCCTCTGTCAGGGAACCAACCCTGATTGGCCGGCTTGCTAGCGTCTGGGAACTGGCGGATCACAGACTGGGTGGGCAGGGCCCACCAAAGGATTGGCACTAACTTAATGAGGTAGGACATTGACTTGCCCAGCCACAACCACGGACCAGCGGCAGGAACAATAGTATCTATTAATCCTGTGAGAGTTATATATACAATTCTGAAAAGCTTGTTGGTATGGTCCAGTGGGAGCTTGTCTGCAGAGGTGGGCATTGGTTTGGGGGTGACAGGTGGCTCCATGTCTATTTGATAGGCAGGAAGGAAGTTGTATTTATCTCTGAACAGGCAGGGCTTGGTAATGTACCAAGGGCCTTCTTGGCTTTATTTGTTTCTCTCAGTAGTTCTGGCCAAGGGATCCTGGGCTAGTATGTTGTTGGTGGTGTAGTCCCTGTACTTGGGCTTTAAGGAGTACTCTGTGAAGTGGACGGGACCAAAGGGAGCACCTGGCAGGAGGTACATAGCTGGCGGGTTGGCAGGGGGGTCAGACAGTCTTTGAGTTAACTGGCAGATGACAAGAATAAAATACGGCAATAATTGGGGAAACCAATATCTCATAACCTTTATTTAAAAATGAAAATGGGGGTTGGTCTTGGCCTGGCAGCTATTTATCCCACACTGCCAGGCTTCACTTCCTGGTCGGGTTTTCTGGGCTCAGGCAGGTTGGCGTTGGGTGTCTCAGATGGCAGTGTGGCACTTGGCACTGGCAGTTTGGCACTGGCTGCTTTGGGATGAGAAGACTTCAAATCCTTCTGTTTATCAATTTGGGTATCAGGTGCCTCTTTGGGTTCAGTGCCTTCCCTGGGACTTTGGGGGAGTTTGGAATAACTCTCAGGGAGAAATTTGTCTATTTCACCGGGCAAACCGCCGGTGTCAGGCGTTGGCACCTCAAGGAAATTCCCAGAATCTTTCACTGGTGGTTTGCTTGCAGAATCCTGTAGGGCAGCTAAGGGTTCAGATCCTGGCAGGCTGGCAGCAACTTTTTCAATTAGTAGTGGGTTATTGTGTTCCCAGCCTATGAGTCTGGCAGTCCGCAAAGGATTTTGTCCAGGGGTTGACTCTGATTCCGTATTTTGAGATTTAGGAGCATCCAAATTGTCATTCTTGACATCCTCTTGCTTGATGGTACTGGTCAACTAGGTCCCAGAAGTTGGTCAGATTGTCAAGGGGTTCCCAGCTGTTTGATTCCATACCATATCCTACCCATTTGATCAAGTAGTGTGGTTTGTTACAAATCATTTTTTCATCAATGATTTCTTCCACCTCCCATTCAGGAAGATGATTCATTATCAGAGGGGGGTTCTATTTGGCCTGAGAGAGATTTTCTGGAGATCCATGGTAGCAACTGAGAAGGCTGACATAGATGACGTCATGGGCTGTGGATCCTTCTGGCAGGCGGACTTGGTATGTCAGGGGGGGGAATCTTTCGTATTACTTCCAAGGGCCCTATCTTCTTGGGTCCCAATTTTTGACATGGCCATTTGATGTGTAGGTTGCAAGCATCTAGGAACACCAGGGATCCCAGGGAGTATTTTTCAGGCTCTCTGCAGTGTCTGTCAGCAAACTTCTTATATGACTGAATGCATTTATTTAGTGTTTCCTTAAGTTTGGCTTGAATTGTGGAGAGGTCATTTAGATGCTTGTTGACCTGTGGAACTGGGGTTGTCTCTGCTTGAGAAGGAATTTCTTTGGGGTCATATACATAGTTAGCCTTAAAAGGGGATATCCCAATGGATATGTGATGACTAGTGTAATAGGCTAATTGAGCTGCTGGTAGGAGCTCAGACCATTTATTCTGTTGGGCATTGACATAGTTTTGCAAATAAGCCTCCAATAACTGATTAACTCTTTCTGTCTGTCTGTCAGTCTGGGGGTGAAATGAGGTGGAGAGGTTGGTCTTGACTCCTAACCCTTTCATCAGGCTAGACCAAAACTTGGATGTGAACTGGGTTCCTTGGTCCAAGACAATGTCATTTGGTATTCTATTATAGGCAAAAACGTTCTTGAGGAGCATCTGGGTGGTCTCTTCTGCAGAAGCGGTGGAGAAGGGGATGAAGATACCATACTTGGTTAAGCGGTCCACCACCACTAGGATTCCTGTATTTCCCTGACTCTTGGGTAGTTCAACAATGAAGTCCATTGATATGGAGGTCCATGGTCAAGGAGGGATTGGTAGAGGTTGCAGGAGTCCTTGAGGCTTCTGGCAGGAGGTTTTGTTTTGACAGCACTCAAGGCACTTGATTATGTAGCTTCCCACTGACTTCTTCATTGAGGGCCACCAGTATTGTCAGGAAATCCTTTTGAGGGTTTTAGTAATACCCCCATGGCCTGATAGAGGAGTGTCATGTAAGGCTTGGATGATTCATTTTCTAAGAGGGCCTTGGGGAACAAACAGAGAGTTGTCATGGAACCAGATGTTGTTTCTTATTTCCAGATTGGCAGTGCTAGTTAGAGGGTTCAGAAGTTGTTCCTCTTGGATCTCTTTATCCAGGTTGGTGTACAAGAACGCGGTACCAATGAGATTCAGGAATCAAGAAGGTTCCAACTCTTGTCAGATGTTATGTGCATGGTAGGAGGTATCAGGGTTGTCAAGGTCTTCTCTGTGGCTAATGGCATCAGGGACAGTATTCTTCTTACCTGGAGTGTATTCAATTTGGAAGTTGTATGTCATTAGGTTGATAGCCCATTGGGCCAAGCGGGGGCAAACCTTGCGTTTTTCTGTAAAGTATAGAAGGATTTTATGGTCTGTGCAAATGTGGACTGGGTATTTACTTCCCTGTAGATATCTTCTCCAGTGGTTCAAGGCACGTACTATGGCATATAATTCCTTTTCATAGACATGATAGTTGCTCTCCCTGTCCAGGAGCTTATAGGAGTAGAACACGACAGGGTGAAGTTCTTCATCCTCCCCAAGCTGGAGCAACACTGCCACCAGTGTAAAGTCTGAGCAATCTGTATCCAGAAAAAATTGACACTCTGGGTCCGGACGTAGTAGCACAGGGGCAGAAGAGAAGGCGTGTTTCAAGGTGTCAAAGGCTGACTGAGCTTCAGGATTCCATATGAAGGGTACTTTGTCTGAGGTGAGTTGTGTGAGAGGTAAGGAAATAGCTGAGAAGTCTTTGATGAATTTACGACAGAAATTAGCTAGTCCCAGGAATCCACAAAGCTTGGTGCGGGAGGTAGGGACAGGCTAATCTGCCATGGCTTGGACCTTGGACGGGGCAACTGCAAAGCCTCCTTCTAAGATGATGTAGCCAAGGAACTCATTTTTTTCTTGTAGAATTCACATTTTTCCAGTTTACAGAACAAGCAAGCTTTGATTAAGGCCTGGAGGACTTCTCAAAGATGGATGAGGTGGGAGTCATGGTCCTTAGAGTAGATGAGGATATTGTCCAGGTATACTACTGTGCAAGTATCCATAAAAGGGAAGAGAACTTCATTCATGAGCCCCTGGAAGGCTGCCGGAGCATTACTTAGACCAAAGGGCATTACCAGGTATTCATATAGACCAAACAGGGTTCTCACAGCAGTCTTCCATTCATGGCCTTCTGCTATACAAATTTGATGGTAGGAGTTCCAAAGGTCAAGTTTGGAGAAGACTTTTGCCCTTGTTAGTCAATTGGTGAGGGTTTCAGCAGAGGGAATAGGGTTTTGATTCTTGATTATGATGATGTTGAAATTTGAGTAATCCACCACAGGTCTTAGGGATCCATCTGATTTCCCCACAAAGAACATAGGGGAAGAGCAGGGGGAGTTTGAACAACGCATGAATCCTTTTGCTACATTCTCATCTAGGTATGTTTTCATGGCTAAACTCTGGGCTCAGTTGACTGGATAAAGCTTACCCCAAGTGGGTACTAATCCTGGTACTAAATTGATACATAGGTACGGCTTTCTACAACTGGGTAGTTGGGAACAAGAGGATTCACTAAAGGCTTCTGCCAGGTCTTGAAGCTCTGGAGGGATCTAGGCTTAGGATATCTCCTTCAAGACAGCAAGGATGTTGATGGTGTCTTCTGGAGTCAAGATTCCTTTGTGTCTTGTTTGGTTGAAGGGAATAGAAGAAGTAATCCCTTCTTTCTGAGTGGAGAGTGTCATTGAGTCCAAATTTAATACGGCCTTGGTGGTTTTTGCCCAAGGAAAACCCAGAATCAGTGGAAAAGCCAAATTTGACAAGGAAGACACCCTGATGTCAAAATGGTTACTTCCTTTCTTGACCCCTAGGTTCCCCTTGATTCTAGTTACTTTGGTGCGTGACTTGTTGGCAAGGGTCAACCAAGCAGAAGGTCCTTCCTGGAGTCCTAATTGTTGGACCAAGGAGCTACTTATGAAGTTTTCCATAGCGCCTGTGTCCAATAAGGCTTTTACTTCCTACAAGGTTTTAGTTGAACCTAGCTTGACTGGTAATAGGGCATAAGATTGAGAGGGTTCTTTATGGGAAGAACTGGCTAGAAGAGCAATAGGAGATTGTACTTTGGCCAAGGCTTGGCAATCCTTGGCTGAATGTCCCGCTTTCCCACAATACATACAGAGTCCAAGTTGGGTTTGACGTAGTTTTTCCTCTGTAGAGAGTTGGTATCCCCCACCCTCCTTGGGGATCAGTCCTTTGGGGATTTCTCCTTGGACCTTTGAGGGGGGAGTTCTGTTTTCCTTATTAACAATTGCAAAAGAGGGGGCAGGATTCTGGGGTTTGGCCCAAGATGGGAGCTGCTTCATCTTGGTAGACCACTTGATTACTTCCTTGACCATGGAGTCAAAATCTGTTGGCAACTCATAATGGGCAAGGAAATTTTTTAATTCAAGGGAGATTTTTTTACGGAACAGGTAGCAGGCTTTGTTGTTGCTCATCCCAATGGCATTCTTGAGGCAGGTAAATTCTTTGGTGTAATCTTGGGCTGACATTCTTCCTTGGTAGAGGGCAGAAATTTGGTCTTGTTGTAAATTAGGTGCATATTAGAATGGTCAAGGCTATCAGTAGAATTAATCCTGGTAGTCAAAGCTAATTGATTTGCATCCAAATCTGTCGGATCTGACAGATTTGCAATTCCAATTGTATCTTGGATGTTACAATAATTTGGCCAACCTGTTACATCTAGTTGGATCAAGTTCAGGAACTGAAAGCAGCTTCTGTAATGGGCAGCTGCAAGCTGCAGCCACTCTGGGGTAATGCACATCCACTCTTCTCCGTCGGATTATCTGGATCATCCCAAGATGGAAAGAACATGGATGCAAGAGCCTGGTAGACACCAGAAGATCCTGTAATGTTCCTGACAATAGTGCAGGTGTTAATAACACTCCTGCATCCATTGTGCAGCCAGTATAGTATATAAACTTCCCTTCTTTCTAAATAAAATACACACTTTTATACTTTTAAACATTACCTACTTGCTTTTACACTCTACTTAGTTGTTACTTTAGATTTAAGGTTAAAGACTTCAGAGTCTTTAATACTTGTATTAATTTGTGTATAGGCCTGAAACCATACTATCTAAAGCTAGCACTATAGACGTTAACCTCCAAGACGTCCAAGGCCCAAATTCACAACAGATCTCTTAACTGATTGGGGTTTGGAGCAGGGGATACTGTAGCTAAGAGGGCGTTGCAGAACTGGTCATAGTTGTTGAAGAGAGCCTCACCTTGGAGGGTTGCTTTGGCTACCAAAGGCAAGACTTACCAGTAAGCTTTTCTGCTACATGGTGCACTTTCTGTGCGTCAGTGGTGAATTTTTCTGGTGAGATTTCAAACAGGGACTTGGAAAAGGCCAGAAGCATCAGGATCTTGTTTTCTTCATTATCTCCTGGGGCAATAGCAGATAGGGTGTTCAGGGCTACTGTTTGGACCTGGTTGCTGGTTCTGGGGACAATTAATTCTGAGGTAGCTGGTTTTCAAAAGAGGGACAGAATCTTGTATATGGTGAAGCTTATGGTTAAGGTAACAATTATGAGGGCCAGACATTTGATGAGGGCAGCGTAGAAGATAAATTCAAAGGTAAAATGTTGACCTGGACCACCCATAAGGTGGTTCAGTAGGGGCTCCAACAAACTTTCAGGAATCCACTCATTGGGAAGTATTTCTCCAATTGAATAAAGTAGAGCTCCCAAGTTGAATTTGATCAGAGTGGAACCTACTGGAATCCCTATCATTAACATGTGTAGAAGGTGACCAAATAGCAGAATCTTCCCAAGAAGGGAGTGAAGTGGCTGCAGAGATAATAGACACTGGTGTACCCCAAGACCAACCAGGGGGCCTAGGGGTGAATGATAGGTGGGAATTGAGCTGTTTCAACGTAAGGGGCATGTCATTGACAAAGACCAAAACAATACCAAATTGAGTCTTCAGATTTGTCAGTAGGGGTTGGTTTGGGGGTTTTGAAGTTAACATTTGCTTGCCCATAACTGATTAACACACAAAAAGTCCATACAAGGAAGATGAACTTCATGCTGTTGGGAAAGAACCTTTAGAATCTACTAATCAAGTGTTTAGAATTGAAAATATAAATTTATTGGTTGATAGGAATAAAGAAATTGTTGGAGCAATTTGGAAGGGAAGAATTGGTCAGTTTAAATACTGACTTTAAATGAGGAAGTGAACATTGTGGTTACCAGGTGGATCTGCAAGAGTGATTTGAGAAGTATTGCCTTGCAGGACTGCAGCCTGCAATGCAAGAAGAGGAAAGTTTGGGATATTGCATTGTAGTATTGTACCTTACTATGGTTGGGGATGGTATTTGGGGCTGGATGAGCAGTATTTCTTTGGCTTGGGTGGTTCACTGGGTTTGATTGGCTACCTGGGTCCCTGAATCTCTGGTTTGGACAATCTTTGCATTTATTTTATGATTGATTGGCTGTTTTATGATTATCAGAGCCAAAATTAAATGCTGAATTGTTATTGTTGTCCAGAACCTTAATTTTAAATTTTGAATTAGAATTTATGTTTTGATCTTGGTTTTCACGTTTGCTTTTGTTTTTGCATTTGTAATTGATTCTAACACATTCATTTATCAAATTCAACGTGTTTTTGAATTGATTACATTAAAGGATTCAATTTTGTCCTTGGCTTCTGATTTAGCATTTAAAAATGCAAATTCTGGTTTCTCAATAATTGTAAAACAATTAAAGTCTGGTTTCCAATTTGTGTTAGGAATGAAATCCCTTACAACAACTTACTTGATAACTCAAGGTAAGTTGGTCATTGCATGGGGTTTGAGAAAGGGGGAAATTAATGTTGAACAACTGGGGATCAATACAGCAATCAGGGGAAGATGTGAACAGTCCCAGCGGCACAAGGGGGTTGCAAGAGACTCAAGGGTGGGGAAGTCAATCATTAACCGCAGTTAGTGAACTAAGTTGGTTGGTAGATTTAACGCCTAATTGGTGAGGCTTATAATCTGGAACCAAGTCAGTGCAGGTGGACAATCTGGAAGCTAGTTGGTCTCATATGATGATCCAGCAGTTAGTCAATGCCTCAAGCATCCAGAATGACTACTGTATTGGAAAGGCAATCAGAACTAATACAATCAGGAAGTACTCAACAATGATCAGGATTAGGGCAACCAACTGGTGATGGGTTTCACCACACATCCCCCCACATGAATAGACTATAAATGTGGAAATTCATAGAGCTTGATTAGCAAAGATGGAGGACATTAAGAGACTTGTTGCAGACCTAGTAGCCAAGCAATAAGCTGTGGCAGAAGAAAACAAGACAATCACCAAGGGTCTGATTGAATTATTCAACATGATGGATGACTATGCCAAGAAGATGGGGGAATTAGAGCATTTCTGTCAGCAAATAACCTCCATTGCTAGTGATAGCCAGCAAGCTCATTCAACAAGTACTTCCAGTAACCATCAGAAAACAACCAGCATTGACAAGCAGCAAAAAACAGTAGAACAAACCAAAAGAAGCCTCAAATCTTGTTGCATAAGCCAGTGTCACCTGTCACCAAGAAGGAGAAGGAGAAGCCTTCTGATCAGCAAGACTCTACTGAGGAGGCACTCCAGAGTATCCAGAAAGAGGTGCTGGCCTTCAAGAAGCTGGTTGATGGGAGAACCTCCAAGAAACGTACTGAGACACTGAACCCAAGCACAGTGAAACTGATACCTGAGGTAACAACAACAGTTAATGTTTTCTAACCTTCTTAGGACACCAACATGGGATGCAAAGTACCCATGGATTTTGACAGTAACATTGTTTGGCTAGGATTGTCCTGGAAAGAAATTTTTGAGGCATTCAAAGTTGAATTTCCTGATGGTAAGACACCAATTCCTTGTTTGCGTCACATGGAGAATACTGCCTTGTTGGCTAAGCAACAGTCATATGAGGTAGAACTAGATTGATTCCTTCAAGAAGCAACCAATTCAGAAGTAAGTCAGGAGGAGCAAGAGAAAATCCTGGCAATTTGTTGCCCCATGGCTCTTAGCTGGACTTTTCCTGGCAAGTATCATATGGCTCCTCAGGCAATCTCCCTCTAGAACAGGGTAGGAAAGTGTTGTCCTGTGGAATACTGAGAGTTGTTCTTCATTACTTTGTCCCAGGAAAATAACTTCTCCTACAGCCAGTTGATGGGCTTTTTGTATCTTCTTACCTTGGAGATACTATTTGAGGTGACTCAAATTAAAGACTTGTTGGCCAAGGAAATCCCTGATGTAACAAAGATACGGCTTACAGAGTTTTTAAATGGCTGGTTAGCCAATGGGCCTCAATCAGAATTCCTGGCCAGTCTTGGGCTCCTAATATTTGGACTCTTTGGTTATGACTTTGGCATGGCACGTCTGGATTAAGTCAAGTTCCCTGATTTTCTGAACTTCTGTAAGGTTGGCTCTAGTTATCCTCTGGAAGCCAATGTTGTTGGCAAAGCAGTGTCAGTTATGCATCATCTTCAGGAGGTTCTTTATTACCTTGGTTTTGTTGTCTCTCTCAAATAAGCAACATAGCAATAAAGCTCTTCTCTCTTTTAAATCTGTTTATTGTTTTTCTTTGGGATTCATCCTTACAATAGATTTAAGGGTATGGTTAAAATAGAAAATAGAGGTAATAAAAACTAGGTAAGGGAAGAGTGAACCCTAAACCTTAGCTAGAGGTCCAGTCAGTCTTGAAGAGTCAGCTGGACACAGTTGATAAGTTGTCCAGAAGTTAAATCCTTAAGATTGTAGACATCATAGACTACTTTGGCAATAACTTCACATGGGTTGGTCCATAAGCTATCTAGCTTGTTCCATGGCTTGTGAAGTTGTTGTCAGTACATAAGAACTCAGTCACTGACTTGAAACTTGGGGAGGGCTGGTAGATTCACTTGGTCTTGCGAGTAACTTTTAACTCAATATTCCTTTAGACTGTTGAACTCTTGAGACTGGGTCTTCATTATCTGTTTGGTCAAGAGATTCAGTTGTTGAGAATATGTAGATTCACTACAGTTGGCGTTCAATGGTACCAAGTGCATAGGAAGTCCAGGTTGTCAGCCATATAGCATTTTAAATGGGCTTACACTAGTTCTAGAATGTACAGGGAATTGGTATGCCATGATGGCTGCACCTAGGTTTATGTCCCATGAAGAAGGCCAATCATGTGCTAGTTTCTTCAATATCCTAACTAGAGTTCCATTAACTCTCTCAATAGCTCCATTTGTCTTGGGTTGATAGGGCACTGAAGAGGTACTATGGATTTCCATTAGATAATGTAACTGAGGTAATATAGCCTTGACAAAGTTGGTTCCATTGTCAGTTAAGATTGTAGCAGGACAACCATGTTGTGCAATGATCTCTTGAAGTACAAACTTAGCAGTCTGTAAGGAGTTGGCAGAAGCAAAAAGTTGGACTTTGACCTACTTGGTTAAGTGATCTATGGCAACTATGATGTACTTTAATTTTCCAGGGCAAGCACTGGGGAGTGGTCCAACAACATCAATTGACACAGTCTGGAAAGCGTATCCAGGTAGAATGAGTTGATAAGAGTGTTGGCTGGGGTTTTCTCTAAACCTAGCACACTGAAGACATTTGTCATTATATTCTGCAATGTCAGTGATTATATTTTCCCAATAAACATATTCTGACATCGTTTTCATCATTTGTTGTATCCCTGTATGGCCTACTTATTGGTGGAAGTCATCAAGGCAAGAGAGTTGGTTGGAGGGACAAATATAGGGAAGAGTGGTACCCTTATAAATATTAAAGAGTTTATCATCCTTTATAAATTTATGTTGACTCAGTTGTTGGAGTGTCCTTTTCACTTTCTCTTCTAGGGGAACTCCATTAGTCTGGTTGACTGATCAACTCATAAAGACTATCAAGGTCCTCTCCCAATACGGCAACAATTGGTAGTCTGGATAAAGCGTCAGCATTTCCATGTTTGATCCCTGGTTGGTGGAACATGTCAAAGTCAAAGTTTTGTAACTTGAAAGCCCATCTTGTTAGTCTGCCTTCTGGGTCTTTCATCTTTCTTAGCAATACTAGACTTGAATGATCAGTGACTATTGTAAAGTGTGTTCCATGTACATAAGGTTGACACTCTTTGATAGCATATAGAACAGCTAGGCATTCACGTTCAGTAGTACTATAGTTACGTTCATGCTTGTTAAGAGTTCTTGAGAAGTAAGCAACTGGATGTTCCTTGCCCTTGTCGTTGGTCTGGGACAGTACTGCACCAATTGCAACATTGGAAGCGTCAGTGTGCAGAGCAAAAGGCTTGGAATAATCTGGGTGTGCTAACAAAGGATTAGTTGTCAAAATGTCTTTCAAGGATTGAAATGCTTCTTCACATTCTTTGGTCCAAATGAAATTGGTGGAAGTCTTCAGCAGATGAAAGAGTGGTTGAGCTATTTTGGCAAAATTGGGAATGAATTGGCAATATTAACCTGCCCTGCCTAGAATTACTTGAACTCCTTTCATGTTGGTGGGGGAAGGCATCTGGGCTATGGCTGACGTCTTGGCTGGAATTGGTCTGATTCCTTCACTGGAAATGACGTGACCCAAAAATTCCAAAAGCTTTTTAAAAAAGAGCACTTAGAAAGCTTGAGTTTCAATCCTTTCTTCTGAAGCCTTATGAAGACTTCCTTCATGTGGCTAAGATGTTAATCAAATTTCTTAGAGAAAACGTTTATGTCATCCAAGTAGATGAGAACACAACTTATTTTAGGTCAGCAAATGTACTATCCATGAGTTGGGAAGGTAGCCGGTGCGTTTGCTAGTCCTTGGGGCATTCTAGTTGGCTGATATAACCCTGCTGCTGTGATTAGGGCGCATTTTTCTTGATCTTCTTCAGCCATTGGTACTTGCCATTAACCAGAGACCAAGTCCATTGCTGAGAAGAAGCGTGTATTGCCTAGTTGGTCTAGTGTTTTGTTGATACGTGGCAATGAATACTTGTCTTTCTTGGTGATCTGATTCAACTGTCAGTAATTAATGACAACTTAGTTTGTGCCATCTTTCTTCTTAACTAGCAGAAGAGGGGAAGCCCAGGGACTACTTGACGGTTTCAGGAGACCAGCACTTAACAGTCATTAAACTTCTCCACCAATTATTGCATTGTCCTTAGGTGATTAACAATATGACCTTTGATAGATAGGAGCTGAATCACCAACATTGATTTTGTGCTCAACTCCTTTTGCACAACCCAAATTGAAATTGGATGTTGCAAAGATGTCTTTGAACTCATCTAAAAGTTTTTCAAACTTGGACATCTCCCTCTCAGAAAGACCAGACATCTTTTTGCGCAGAATGATGGTCAGTAATGAGTGAGTATGAGTTGGAGGTGTTTTTGAAATCCCTAATTCTGATAGGTTTCCTACATAGTAGACAGAGTCAATGTTTGTGGTCGGTTTGATCCTAACATATGCAATTGGTTGATGTCTTCAGACAACAATCTTCTTTGATGAGAGGTTGGTTAATAGAGCCTTAAGCTCTGAATGGTCAGCTTTGTCACAAAATACTGGGGCTGCAATTGGTTCAACCAGTGAAGGGTGAGGAAGACTAAACACATTGAGAGACATTCCTGGGGGAATGTCAAACAGTATGCCTGTGCTAACAACTACTTGCGTAAAAGGCTCTATCACCATAGAATGTTCAGCCTTTATATTGATGCCTGTAGCTGAGTTAGCATGGGAATGGAGAGTCTTGGTATTCAGGGTGGCAAGGCAATAGGGAATTCCCATGACACCATGCGGGTACTTGATGAAAGTATGGTGTCGGTCAGTTTTCTCTTGAGATACCATGTACAATGTTTGATTGTTGTTAAACAATAATGGAATAGAATACACCATAAGGGTTATTGTTCCTGTACCCATGGCTATTATAGCGTTATATTGTTGTAGTAGGTTGGTACCTATTAGCATATCATAAATGATAGATTTTAGCACAACAGCACTTGTTGTTAGGACTAGCTCACCAAATATCAGAAGGATACTACTGTAGGCACCTGTGGCAATGGTTTGTTGATCCCCTGCGGTAGAAAAGCTTTTGTTGTAATCCAAGTCTGGCTTGAACAAAAGCTTTGATACCAATTGGGAGGATACAATTGTTGTCAGTGCTCCTGTGTTGACAACAGCGCAAATAGGAAAATCAAAGACTTTAAGTTGAACCCATGTACATGTTTTTGTTGGATTAATAATATTATTAGTGATATTACATATGAGATCAGTTCTTAGGTGCTCTTGTAGAGCATCCAAACAATCCTTAAACATTGGCAGGGCTTTCAAAAAGGTCTTCATTGGGATGAGGAAAGATACATTGACAAAGGAACTGTTGTTGTATGAGGTGATGTCTTTGCAGTTGCTATCAGAGTTGGTTGAGAGCGGGTCAGGTACAGGCTGGGACAGATAGGGACAGAAGGTTGAATTAATGATACTAGAGTTAAGAGATTCCATTAAGGCATGTCTCTTCTCCAGTTGTTGGGCCTGTACTGATTTCTTGCTGATTGGGTTAGATAACACAGCAAAAATACCAGCTAGGTTGTTGAGGGGGGAGGTTTAGGTTGAGGTGATGGGGACTCCCTGAGTCCATCACCTATTCATTTTTTGACTCTTTGTCAGAAGAGAAGTAGTCTTCTATGTGGACTGTGTCCTAAGTAGAAACTACGTGAACTCCAGGTCAATCCTGAGTTCTGCTTCTAAACATCTCCTGTACTTTCTTATACACAGTGAAGTTGGGGCAATCCTTTTGCATATGTGTCTTCTCCTTACATATTCTGCAACCAGTGTAGTTTGGTTGCTTATGGTACGGAGTTGGCTGGGCATTAGAATTGCTCTGATAGGAAGACAAAGGTTGATAGACAGGAGTTGGAGTTAGTTCTGGAGTGGCATAAACCCTTTGATCAGTATTTTTGAGTCAATCACAACTGAGTTTTAAGCTGTCCTAAGGTAAAGACTTTCTCTAAAATTAAAGTAATGTTGTGAAGGCCATTTATTTGACCAGAGAACTCATGCCAAAGATCCTTGTATGGCAATAAAGCATGTTGGAGGGCACAACAACAGTTGTTGGGGCTGATGAGGTTCTTCATCTGTAGCCAACTTACTATGGATCCAAACTCACAAGGAAAATCTTCAAAGTTCTTGATTTTTAGAACTAGAAAGTTATCCCTGTCAATTTTGTCCCTTGCTTCTGAGTCAAAGACTTTAAGGAGAGCTTTTCTCACGTCCTTATATTTATAGTTTCTAGGAAGGTGTTGAGAGATGTCTGCTAATACTGCTCTGTCTAGCATGCAAATACAGGCTAGACCCATCTCTCTTAATCCTAGTCCTTCATTGGCCTTTTCAAAAGTGTCCAGCCACATGTGGATGTCAATGTGACTGTTCATTGAGAACTTAGTTTTGAAGAGACTATTTGGCTTAGTTCTGCCTGAGCTAAAACCATGGTGCACTACTTGATGATATGTAGAAGATGAGATTGTCAAATCATCCTCAGAACCAGAGTCGGAACTAGAACTACTACTATAAGAGTAGTTGGGTTGGTGGCGTCAGTGGCTCTTGGGGCTTCTCTGGCAGCAGCGGCAGCCTCTTGGACCTGCACTCCCAATTGGCATAGCATTTGCTCCAGTTGCTATGTTGGGAGGCGTGTACTGGGGAGGGTGAACAGGGTCAGCTCAACCATGATTAAGAATATTGCCAATGATTTTCAGGAAGCCAGGCATAGTTAGAGGCATTGGGCGGCTCAGGATGGGATGAGACTGAGCCGGCGGGTAAAGCTCACCATAGAATAGGTGCTAACTTGATAATGTAAGATATGGATTGCCCAAGTAAGGACCAGGGTCCAGAGTTAGAGACCATGGAATCCACCATTCCTGTCAAAGTGATATAGAGTACTCCAAATAGTTGGGTGGACGTAGTCTCTGCGGCGGTGGGGGTCTCAATTGGGCGGTCGGGTTGCAGGGTTAAGGGCAGAGTCATGGGAACAAAGTAGGCAGGCAGATAATTGTACTTGTCTTTGAACAATCTTGGTGGCCTTTTTTACCACTTTCCTTCACGTCCTATGTATTCAGTTTCTCTAGTTCTTGCCAAGGGATCAGCAATGAGGATGGTCTCAAAGTTGTACTCCATGTAGGCAGGGTTGGGCGGGTATTTGGTAAAATGCACAGGTCCAAAGGGGGCTCCTGGTGGACGGTATAGTGCCTGAGAAGGGTTGGCAGGTTGGTCTCCAGAGGGGGCGGTTGCCTGATGGCCTACTTGAACAGAGTTAAGATGGAAGATCACTAAGACTAGATAAGGTAAGAATTGTTTGAACCAAAGGTTCATAAAACTTTATTATCAAAAATGACAATGTGGTCATCACCACACTGCCAGCGTTCTTATACCATGTGGTTTTGCTTCTTTGCTTTTTGCAAGATTAAGGTCCATGGGCAGTTTGCCGGTGGGGAATGGATATTGGCTTAGGGTTTGGAGAGCATCCAGTCCTGGTTGGGTACACTTTGGTGACCAGAAGTGGCAATGCTTAATTTTGCTGCTTTGGTTCATCATGTCACCTGAGAGGGCTAATTGCATTCCCCTTTCCGGACTGGGGACTAGCAACAGTTGGGTCATTATTTGTTAGATTAAGCCAAGGCGCCAACTTAAGCATTTCAAAGCCTTTTAACTTCTTTGGTATCATTTAAGTCATAAACTTATGTTTTTTGAACATTAGTATAATGCTTAGTTTACTGAAGAAAAGTTTAAGAGTGTAAAATATACAAATAATAGAAATAAATCTTATTTCTATTAACTGTATTTTTTGCTAAAACCCTTTTTTCTATTTTAATAAGCCAAGAATTAAATATATGAGTTGCATGGGAGAGTAATAGCAGCCCCAAAGCTATAATGCTATTACCCTATCTTTGGCTCATATAATTAATTTCTTAGTTATTTTTAGAAAAAAAAGTTGTTGTATTTAAAAGACTATTTACCCTATGTGAAATATAAGTTTTTGTTATGCGTCCAACTTAATGAACATGTCCTAATAATCCTTTAGTAGTATTGGCTCTCTTTGTTTCTCTGTCATCTGTGCAGAACTTTGCACAATAATTTATTTTGGAGTACTCCTTAACATCCTCAAATGTCAAAGGTGAAACATACAGCTCACCATCTTTCATTAAATATGAAAGATTAACATAAATGCTTTGACTTCAAGCCAGCTTTTTTTAGGCCTAGATTTTCTATCATAGATGTGAAAAAAGGTTTTTTGGGAAAAATCTGAATTATTTACAAGTGTCTCATATAGACCCTTTCTTTCTTCCTCTCTCTCAAAAACCATTTTGAGATCATTTATATTTTTTATATACATCTCATTTTCCTTTTGTTTAAATATTTTAGATAATACACCAAAATGACCATCAACAATACTTTTGCCATGACACTCAACAAATCTATTAAACTTAATTGTTCCTTTTATGATTTTAGGTACCTCTTTAAAAAGATAATATAAGAATTCATAAGATCTGAAATGATTACCATTATCAGTCCAAACTTTAATATTTTTAATATTCTTAAATTTATTATTTTTAAGCAGACTTATCAAACACTGACCTGAAAACAAAGAGTCATGAGATAAAATTTCAGATAAAAAGTCATGATACTCATTTTTAATTTTCTCATTTTCTTTAAAAGCAATTGCAAATCCTAATAAAGAAATAGGTATTTTCTCATAAAAACAATTATTTGTCTCTATAGGACCCCCACCTATTCTAAAGTTTTCTTTATAGTCTATTACTATAACACATGGATTATTATCAAGATTATTTATATCACTAATATATTCTTTATTTTGATGCTTATAAAACTTTTCATGTAGGTTAATAGATTCCAAATTTTCTTTAATAGATTTAGGCAATGGAAACTTCTTTATACTCAAATCCTTTTTCTTCATTTCTAATGACTTTTTTAAGTTTCAAATGTTACACATATCAGTTTGCTTTTTTCTTTTAATTATATTATTAGGAATAAGCTTATAAAAAGTGGAAAGTGAAATAGAAATATTGTTTTTTATTTTCATATCTTCATAAATTTCTTTTTTTGTTTTCAATAATGAGTATTTTATTTTAGTTGAGTATTCACTCAACTCTTTTTGTAATTCTTCATAAATCAATCCAGGGGATTTTTTAGTGAATTGGCTAGTTGGAAATGAATTTGTTAATATATGTTTTAAAATATTTTTTATGGTTTCTTTTTTTACTGAATCATTTTTTCCTTTTTTATTTTTTGAATTTAATGATGCTTTTTTAGCATTTATTTATTTTTTTAGAATATGAATACTCATTTTTTGTCATTTTAAATCCACAATCCCAAAGCTCTTTCAGACTGTTTCTTGATGTAACCAATGCTCTTAGGGAAGGAAGGTGCTTGGCAGGGGACTCTGACATCAATTCCTTTAGGTTGTTAAGGAAATCATCTGTCTTAGAATTTTGTATGACAGGTAAGAAGGTACTTTTTCCAAACTCTGTTTTTAATAGGAAATGCTCAACAAAGCTGTTAAGATCACTGCCAGCAGTGAAAAGAAATGCTTTTTTAAGCATAGAGATTCTTTCTCTCTTAGTAGAGGCCCCCAGTGAGAAGAAGGGTGTCATCTGAGGTGCAAACTTGATAGGTTCCATAATGATAGTGGTTGGATTCCTTGGCTTGGTTCAGGCAGTTCTTGCTTGGAAATATATGTGCAGTTATCAGAGAGGAGTAAAGGTGTGGATTGTAAAGTAAATTTCTGTAAAGTTGAGCTGTTTAAATACCATGTTAGCTGAGCTTTTGCACTACAGGCATAAATCCCCAACTGACCCCCAACTGATCTCCTTAATTTATCAATATCACCCCTGAAATCTGATATCATTGTTTATTTACCCCTTTTTAGATTCTGGTTAACTGTTGATATTTCCGCAAATAGTACTTCAATCTTGCTCAAACTAGTATCATTAGAAAGCCCTTGATCTCAGCTTTCAGAATTGTGCTGCAACTTAATATTCAATACCAATTTAGTATCTTGAAGTGGCTTTGAATGTAAGCTTATAAAATCATTATTTGAGATAAAATATGCTAATTAACTCTTAAAGTATGATATTTTAATCAGTAAACTAAATTTAAAGTATAAATCATTATTTAGCTTACTTTTAGTAACCAACTTGAAATTTTTTTTAAATAAACTTAAGTTTATTATAACCTTTAACAGTTCTTAAAAAATGAACTTTATATATTTTAAATCTATCAAAACAAAAATATTTTTCTAATCACATATAAATATTTGCTTGTATAATTAAATTTGTATCTTATTTTTATAGATACAATGACTAAGATCATTTTCCATGTAGTTTAAATAAATTTTAACCTTTATAAAATTTAATTAAATAAAGCAAGATTTTGATCCATTTTTTTTATGTTTGAATTTTTTATACATATTATCTCTAGCATACAGTATAAAATATAATTTTATTAAATAGTTGTATAAAGCTATTTTATTAATATTAAATACTTAAAATTTTGAAAAGAAAAACTTTTACTCTCTTATAAGTTCTTATTATATATTTTCTATAAAATCTAACTTAAGAATAAATTACTTATGCTAAATGAGATCACTGAAATTTCAATAAAAGTTCAGTTTTAATTTTAGTTAGTTTTTTTTAACTTTTTACTAGATTTTTTTTAAGAAAATCCAAAATTATTTAATATTTATTTATTAAATATGCAAAAAAACTATCTGACCTCTTTTTAAAAAGAGGGATTCAAAAATTATTATATTTTAAATTAAATATTTTAAAAAAGCTAAGATTTTAGGCAACAATTTAATTTCCAACAAAAAGCATCATATCAGTTTTTATTGTATTTTTATGTTGCTCTTTTTAGAATGATGTCATTTTGTACTAATCAGCTTTCAAGAAATAATGGTATATGAAATAAGATTGTTACTAGCTTTTAATACAGTTTAATTTAGCTTTAAGTAGAAAATGATTAATTTAATATAGGTTTTTATATTATAAGGATTAAATAAGATTTATTTTGATAAAATTGTTGTAATTATTTAAATTTATTGATAAGAAAATTAAAACAAAATTTTAAAGTTTTAAGTAGCACAGTTAATAGGAAACAGATTAATCTAACAAATAATGACCCAGTTGGTGCTTATTGGCAGGGCTGGTAGGGGGTCCCGCCCAAGTCACAGCTTCTGCGTAGGTCTGGGCCCTCAGTGGCACCAGTTTGGTGGGTCTTGGCTGGGCTGGCTCTGGGGAACGGAAGTTGAAATGCTTTTTTTTACCGCTGTTGTTCACCATGTCACCTGAGCTGGCCAATTGCAATACTTTTTCTGAACTGGAGACTGGCAGCGGCTGGGGTTTGTTGGCAGGGATAGTAGTAGGTCCTTCCCCAAACTCCTTTAGGAAGACCACATCTCCTGCGTAGGTATGGGTCTTTAGTGGCACCAGTTTGGCGGCAATATGGCAACCATTCAGGGAATCCTCAGTAGTAGGTTGGCGGGTTGCGGAGTAATTTAACAATTTGAGCCTGTGACTTAACAGATTGGTGGGTCCTGGACCGTCCTGGGGGGGTCAATCCGCCTTCAGGGAACTGGGGTTCAACTCTTGGGTTTTCAATACAAGTATTGAAATGCCATTCATGACAATAATGGTGGGGTTGTGGGTGTTTGGATCCCCAATGGCAAGTTGATTGAAGCGTTCTTTCAGAGTAGTTGTGGCTACTCTTAGTTCTTTGACTACTTGTCCTTGATTGTTGAGTAGAGTAGTGGTGTCAGCCAATTGAGCCGTAAAGTCACCCACTTGTTCTGTTAGCTCTTGTTTGGCAGTATGCGCTTGTCATACTCCTTGATTGCAGGTAGTGAGTTGTTCTACTACTGCGGCAGTAGTGGTGGCTAGATCTTTGGTACATTGGTGTTGTGCCTCTTTGATCTTAGTGCAATTTTTATTGAATTTTATGGTGACCTCAGCGTTCACATGGGTGATTGCTGTATTCTGCTGTTGCTGGACAGCACTTTGCGCAGAGGTTTCTTGGGACAGTTGGCTCATTTGTTCCATTAATTCTTGGATATGTTGATGGTGGTTGGTGAGGGTTGTTCCTTGGGCTTTGAGGTGAACCATGGACAACTCCAAGTTGGCTGCCAAAGCAACAGTAAAGTTGCAGAGAGGAGTAAACTGGGTATCCACAAAGGTATTTGACTCCTGGGTTATTCCTTCTAAGTGGACAGCAGTTGCTCTGGCACAAGCGTCAGACTCTTCAAGTTGCTGATTGGTGATATTGTTCCATTCACCCTGTTGCTCAAAGCTAATAGCAGCCAACTGTTGGAGGTCTTCATGTCGGTTGTTTAGTTCTGGAAGGCTGGCATTGACCTGATTGAGCCTATTCACTGTATCCATGAGTTTAGGATGACCAACCCTAGTTGTGTATGTGGTCAGTTTATCCAAACTGTCAACTGTTGATTGAGGGAGGGATCCATTATTATGTTCAATCATTTGCTTGACCTCTCGTAGATCTTACTCAGTATTAGTGGTCTCCACAGATGTATCCAGAGGGAGATAGGGATCATTATTGACTTTTTTAATAGAAGGAGCAATTGGAAACAATTGAAGGCTAGGGCTAGTGGAGACAGGGTATATAGGTGCAGAAGGCCAACAATTGAGAGTTTGACCGGCTCCAGAAGCAGAGAAGTTGAAGGCCTCAAAAGTTGGGACTGACTGTCTCACTGGTTGGCTAGGGGGTTCCCAGGGTCCCAGAGGAGGGATCAGGGCCAGTTGTACCATGTGAATCTCCATGGATAAAAGTTGCTCTACTGGACTAGGGCACTTTTTAGGGTTACTCAGTACCCTGCTTGGGGCTGTGGCCTGTTGGTTGGTCCAATTGCCTGTAGTGCAATTCCCCAGGGGGGACTGAGATGGTCTGGTGGGATTTTTGGATGTAGTAGTCAAGGGTCAGGAGGTGGTGCTTCTGGTCAACAACTGGCTCACCCTTTGGGGGTGGATACTGTCAATTGATCCTGGGTTAATGGCGCTTGTTTGGGATGGTGCTGATGTGGTGGTGGCTGGAGAGCCCGTTCTATTAAGACAACCAATGCGTTGGATATCATCATTCAAGGGCAGAAGAGGCGCTCCAGAGGATCTGGTGTTAACCATATTGTATAGATTATTCCCTTGTCAGAGGCTTTTGTAGGCGTCAATAAGAGGTTGTCAGGAATTGGCTAAAAGCCCCTGTAGTGAGCACCAAGATGTGGTAATCTTACTACAATAGATGGGGATAGTCTATTGTTAGTAGACAGACTAGGAGGTTGACAAGGAGATTGGGAGATAGATCTGGGTGTTGGTCAAATACTAGGTACTGTATCAGTCAGAATCCAGACAGGTACTTGGTAGTACAGAAGTCATTGGGCCAGGAGAACAACAAATGGTTTGGAGTAGTGGCTACGGCAACTACTCTAAAGCAAATCCTCAATAAGTGACTTTGAGTTGGGCTAATTGGCACTGTAGTTGATAAGAGGAGACTAGCCTTTGAGATCCTCAGATTATACACTCAAAGAAATATTCAATGGTGTAGCTAATGGAAGGGGGGTGTAAAATGTATATATATATTGAGAAAAGGAGAGGGGTTTATATACTGCAACTTACTTGAACTCTCAAGGTAAGTTGGTCATTGCATGGGGTTTGAGAAAAGGGGAAATGAATGTTGAACAACTGGGGATCAAAACAGTAATCAGGGGAAGATGTGAACAGCCCCAGTGGCACGAGGGGGTTGTAAGAGACTCAAGGGTGGGGAAGTCAATCATTAACTGCAGTAAGTGAACTAAGTTGGTTGGTAGATTTAACGCCTAATCAGTGGGACTTCTAATCCAGAACCAAGTCAGTGCAGGTGGACAATCCGGAAGCTAGTTGGTCTTGTATGATGATCCAGCAGTTAGTCAATGCCTTAAGCATCCAGAATGACTACTGTATTGGAAAGGCAATCAGGATCTAATACAATCAGGAAGTACTCAATGACAATCAGGATTAGAGCAACCAACTGGTGATGGGTTTTACCACAGGTACCAAACACTACAATCTGGGCCATTGGACAAGAAGCTGGGGCAGCCAAGTGTATTAGTGGGCAAGGCCCATTATATGATTGGTGCTAACTTGATAAGATATGAGACAGAGCTTTCTATCCTGGACTATGGGCCCACAGATGGTACCATAGAGTCAATAAGACAGGTGAGTATAAAATAAACTATCCTAAATATCTTATTGAAAGGTGCTTATGCATTATATGTAACAAAAGGTGAGCAGTTGTGCTTTGGTGCAGGAGGTGGTTCTATGAGTACTAATTACACCAGTAGATAGTTGTACTTGTTATTAAAGACTCAAGGTTAGATTGTGTACCAAATCCCTTCTCTATTTAATTTTATGGTTTTCTGGTGAGGGCCAAAGGGTCAGACAGAAGAATGTTTTCTAGGGTAAAATAATTATATTCTGGATGGGGGATACTCTTTAAAATACATGTGGTGATTATTATGTCAAAACATAAGACTTGAATCGCCAGCAAAGTTTGACTAAGTGGGTTTGTGACCCGCAACCCAACTTTCCAGTGACCCGTAGCCAAACTAGGAGGTTGTAAAGATCCAACAATTGGGGAAGTACTTTAGCAAAATAAGGCACCAAGTTGATGACTTGGAAACCTGTGACGCCGTCATAATTGGATAGACCATCATCATCAATCAAAAGACTTTGGCGTGTACGTTATAACATCTGAAATCACTGGCAAAATATGTGAATACGTAGTATATACAGGTGTATATAGCTATGGACTGGGTGGAATGGGGAAATATTAGCGTGGGCCAGGAGTACCGCTCAGAGGAGTTGAGCTGCACCGGCTCCTTGTAGTAGTACTTGCCAGATGGATTTTTGAATGGCCCATGCTGTTGAGTATATTAGTGGCCCCAAATCCCTAGGCATGCTGTGAGAACAGCTGAGAAGATTAGGTGATTCATCTCCTGATCCTGAGACAGGGCAGACAAAGCTTACTGTCTTGTTTAACTTCTTGTAGATGAAGTCTTTAAATTGATTTATGTGATACTATTGAGGGGGTAATTTCACTCAATGATAGCACAAACTACCATCAAGTGATTGAGATTTATTATATACTATCATCTTTAGTGGGGCATGAATAGTACAAAGCATTAAATAGGGAACCCCAAACACTTGGTGTTGTCTGAAATTCCCATTTGGGATTGGGATGGGAGTGGTTTGGCAGGCAATAAATTGTTATCCTTGGCATTACATGGATTTGGAGCATATTCAGGCACTTTTATGCATCCAAATTTGACTTCTGCAGTTGATGCATTAATTTTAATGCTGGGCTTCTTGTCAACCCTGTCATGGCCGGGTGTATTATCATACCAAGGCAACATGGGAGGAGTCTACCCTTCAGGATATTGCAACACCAAAGCCCAATACAGGAAGGGCAAGGAGCGAGACAAATACAGTATACCTGCTAGAAGTGGACAGTAGGCGCCAAGGTGAGGCACTACAACCTCAGCAAGACTAAGGATGGTCAGAATGATCATCCCATATATGCTGTGGTCATAAGGGATAACCTCAGCAGAGGGTTGAGGGATTGGAGGAGAAGTGGGAGGGATGTAGTTGCTGGTCCATCCAGGGCTGGGCCCTGGCTGGTAGTCCATGGTAATAGGTTCTACGGTTTCTACTACAGGAAGTGCTGGTGACTGAGCTGGTTGATAAGGGATTGTCCAAGGTGAAAAAGAATATGGGGAAGGAAGGCAAAGACTACTCTTTGGACCATATACTTTATTAAATGTTGTCTGTATCTGTCTTGATTTTAGGGAAGTGGGGTTTATACCACTCATCTGGTCTTCCTTGGAAGCAGCTACTGGCATCTCCTTGGAGTGCTCTAGTAGCCCAACCTTTGGTCACAGGTACTTTGGGGATGAAGGTGGAATTCTTGAGAACAGGGAATATAGCCCCAAGAATCTTATAATGGGTTGGTGGAGGGAAGTTCTCTGAGCTTTGACCATTGGATTGGTTGGTTGACTTATGGCTGGGGGGAGTTCTGGAGTCTAGGTTTAGCTCATCTGGTTTCATCTTGAGATCAGACAGATTGCTGAGAGCTAATTGGTGACTAATTATATCTGGCTTAATCATTAGAGGCTGGGAATGCTTGGCAGTTTGGACTTGCTTCTGGGAAGAGGGATTATCATTTGCTGATGGATACTCCTGACTGATTGGCTTTTCTTCTATTCCTGACCCAATGAAACAACAGGAAGCTGCAGGCATTGTGAGGTTTTTAATGGTTTGGGAATCTTCTCTGGCAGGATTTATTTGATTGGCAGGGGAAACTGAAACATCTTCCTGCAGATAATGCTTCATGACATAAGTGGGTGAAGTGGTATTTATTTTCAAACTGGAAGGTTGGATGGGGACAGGAGCCTTATTTTCAGGGGAACTGGTTGGAACTGGGACTAATTTACTTGCCAAGTTATTCAACAGACCCAGTTGATACTGGATCTGCTGAACAACCCAGCAAAAATCATTTATTGTTGGTTAGGAGCCACCCAGCTCATTTACAGTATAGGAGCTGATGGCTCCACTACCGTTGGGGGCTGCTAGTCCCCCTGGGTCAGTTTGTGAACTGGCCCTGGTCATATCATTGGCTTTTGTTAATGAAAGCCAATTAAAACCAATCTCTCTTTTGAGAGACAGTTTACACCTGCCCTGGTGGTTCATGGGCGGTTCAAATCCCCCAGCAGGTTTGCACAGTTGCCCAAGTTTTTGCTTTTCAGCAAAGGTTGCAGGTTTGACTCCCAGGCTCAAATTTTTATAATTTGCGGCCCTTACAAACCCCCTTCAAATTTGGTAGATTCCAAATTTGGATAGCAGTTCCCCCTATTTTTGGACTTGGGAAAATTGCCTTGTTTGGATTCCTGATTGAGCAATTTCCCCATCAAGCTGGGGTGAACAGCCCTGCTGTGGGGGTGCGCTGTCCCCCGCCAGCTGGCTGGGCAGCGACAGCAGACAGCTGGCCGTGCGGCCTGCAATTGGCCTATAAAAGGCCAATCTTGAAGAATTTATTTTTTTAAATTCTTTTTTAACATCCCCTTGTTTTGCGGCAGTTTCCCCAATAGGGGGAACTACTGTAATTTTTTGTTTTTCTTTCCAAGCTGAATTGTGACCAAATTCTTGTTTTGTAAAAGGGTATTGTCAGGAATATTCCTGACAGAGGTCAACTCAAATTATCAAATTCATCAACATGAACAAATGATAATCCTTTACAGTGAATACATTGTTTTGGCGCTTGACTCATTACCAGGATCAAGCCGCCCCCTTCACTATCTAACTGTGTGATCAACATAATCATGCTCCTATTATCCTTGATTCACAATGAGTATGTAATCACTATCTCTCAATAAAGATTTTTATCTAGTTTCCAAATATTTTCCCCCTTGTAACTCTGCTAAAACAGCACAGTTACAACATTGGTAGTACAGGTAGGTTTCCCATCCTACCTTTTCCTTTAAAATCCTGCCTGTTGCCCATACTTGCCACAGTTAACAAATCTACAAAAGAATCATGTCTGGCCTCCTGCTAGACTGGACTCCATACACACCTGGTGCCAAGATATCTGATGTTTTCATCCTGTACCTTATATAGGGTGATACCACTGCCTGCCTTCAATGCCATGTCTGCACAAGGTTTCTTCCAAACGCCCACCACCATTCCGCAACCAACTGACAAAAGCACCATGTCAGTCTATGTAGCTCAAAGACTTTGTAGCGCCGCCCTAGAACCTTTTGCTGGGGCCAACAACAGCAACAAAACCACATGGATCCAGTCTGCCCAAAGCAAACTGGTGCAGATGAAATGCCCACAACACTTTTGGATTGCAGAGATATCCATTCAACTCACACATGATGCAGGCACCTGGTGCAATAAGTGGCACAAATATCATACCAAAAAAGATTGAGACATGTTCAAAAAAGACTTCTTGGCAAGATTTGTGCTAAAGGACACTGCCTCATTATCATCCGCCAAGTGAAGAACCTGACCCAGAAAGGCAATGTAAAGGAGCTCACACGTGCCTACAAGGAACTCTGCCTATGTGCCCCTGCAGATATGGCCTTTGACACTCCATCCACACACCTCATGTACTATGAAGCCCTTAAGTCACACATGTGTTGCAACATCTTTGTTTACTCCCTCTTGGGGAATTAACGCCCTTAGTAGATCACCAAATGGCTCACTGGTCAGCCAGTAAACAGGTGGCACCATTATCAGGCAACCATTTATTATGGGGATCACTCAATCCAGATCATAAATGGAACATAACTTGAATAAGCCTTGTGACCCAAGAGGAACATTACTCAGATAAGCCCCATGACCCCCATGATGTACATGTACAGTATGTGGCTTGTCATGATACTGTATAATATTTTATATTCATATTCAATAAAGTATTATTCTCTTCTTAAATCTTCCCCTTATCTTCTTTATTATACTTCTCAGAAGTATAAGCACAACACATGATATTATACGTCAATCTGGACAAAGTAACCAACCTGCAGAGCCTGTACTGTGATGCAGAAAAAGTGGAACAAACATCCAATGCCCTTCAAAAGGCACAGACTGAAAGAGAAAAAGACCCAAGGACTCTCAATCAGCTGGATATGCCAACCACCCCTTGCCTGGCAACCATACAGTAGTTCTAGAAACTATGACAATAACCAAAAATACATCATATTTAAACAAAATGATTTCAGATTTAAGCAAATTCCAACTATAAGGTTAAAATATACACTCTGTTAACAGGGATATTTTGATGTTAATGGGCAAAATGGGTCAACATAGCAAAGAAGTGCTCACGCGCAAAGCAAAATAATTCAAAATAAAATCCAAAATACATTGATTCACAAACAAAATGATGTGAGTTGACTTTTGGTGTACATATGTTTACTATGTGAATCAGTGACAAAATACACTCACACTTAGTGATCCAAAACTCAATCCAAAACCTAAACACAATAGAAACTCACTATGTAAACAAAACCCCTAAAATGTTGTGTGTAATGGACTATAATCAAGAATGATACCAATGTATCTATAACAAGACACACAATCTGAGACATAAATTTTAAAAATATTGTGTTGGTGTTTAATTTAGTGTAAAATCTGAGAAAATGGGTGGAAAATATTTTGGGCATTCTAAAAGGGCATTTTAAAACCAAAAACAACTAATTAAGAAATAAAAAATCTATAATTGTGATATTGGGTGGGGAAAACTCTAATTAACTATCCATATTCAGATAAAAGAAAAAATTAAAATTAGGGAGTAACTCAATTTAAATTTATTTAGTATTTTATTAAATTCTCAAAATAGAAGTAACACAACAACAGAGTACCAATGCACCTGTTATGCGCCGCAATTGTGGTTGCCCCCGCGGGTCAAAGAACAGAGTTAGTGCAACTTAATTGTCTATTCAGGAAGGAGATGGAAGAGGAGAGTTCAATAGTGACACTGCACTGACACATCTAGTTCAGGGAGCACAAGCTGCTAGGGTGCAGAGCATCAACCCTTGGGTCCCCAAGCTGACCTGGAATCCCACCAAGGTTACCATTACCAAAACGGTTAGAAACAAGGAGGTAGAACTTACTTTGTATGTGTTTGACGCTGTGTACCAGCAAGAGTTGGTCCCATCAGCCATGCTGGAGAAGGTGAAACCTGTACTTGATACTAGCTATAAGCCCTACTTCAGTGATGGCAATCAGGAAGAAGACAAGGAGCCTGAGTTCTACAGAGCTGATGAGGGACAGTTAGTGCTAAAGAAAGTAGCAGCCTTCTACAATAAGGTACCCATGCCTTGCAAGCCAGTCCCTGACCAGGATCCCAATTCAACTACTCCTACTAAGCCCGCTCATAAGCACATCCCAGATATTAAATGCATCATCCTGCTCAAGCTAATGCAGGAATCTGACAACTACAAGGCAGTTGTGGCTCTTTTTGGGGGTGGATCCCAAGTATGCCTTGAAGACCTTCAACAAGTTCATCAACACTGCCCATGTCCTTGCCGCAGAGAAACCTTTGCGTGTCTACCATGCTCACCAAGGAGTACAAATGGGCAATCCACCAGTGAATAACCTAAGATTGCCTTCTTGAACTGGCAAATATACAAGTAATAGTTAAATCTACTTTTGGGGTTGAGGCCTCAATTTTCTTTTATTATCATTTAGTGAAGGGAATGTGCTTTTCCTGGAAAAAGCTTGGGGTATCCCCCTACAATCAGAATAGCCCAAACACCATTAAGACCTGGAAAAATTCACTGAGGTGTACACTGCCCTCAAAAACAAGGGGACAATCAAATTCTATTACATTGAATAATCAGCATTTGCCTTGTCTATACAGAATGTGTATGGGTATGTCTGAAAAGGCTTAAATGATGGAGTGGCTTGGTGTGCTGCAGTCTGCGCCTCAGCATATTCCATGATGGCTCTCCCTGGCCCAAAAGGGATTGAGCTCTATCAAATGATACTAGGCTCCCACAATAGCCTGACCTTCCTATCATTCCTCCAATTGGTCCAGGAGCACCTGAGGCGCACAAGCCTGGGCTTCACCAACATAATTGTGCTGGACAACACTGGTCTCCATAAGGTGGCAGATATTCTTGAGGATTTCCCAATGATTGACACTAGCATTGCAGTGGGCCCCCAGCAATTGGCCATGGCAAATTTTCACCTTCTCTTCCTCCACGCCTATTTGCCCTTCCTAATTCCCATTGAGGAAGTCTTTGGGTGGCTCAAGCAAGTTGTCAAGCAAGGAACCCTAACTGGGACCAAGGACCTGTTTGATTTGCTGCAGGCCGGGATCCACACCCTATCAGCTGAGACTGTGGCCAAATTCTATGGTCACGCTGATTTGTTCATACCTGCATGCCTTTCTAAACAGCCAATCAATTAAAAGCTTAGCTTTTCTGACTTTTTTTATATTCTCTAATTTACTATTCAAGATTTATTAATTATCATTTTATATTTAGAAGCTTCTAAGCCCACAATCACATTCAGCAGGAACATCAATGAAGGGTTGTCATTTATTTATTTTATATTAATTTTTTATTGTGTCATCTAAGGGTATCCCAAACGCTTGATACTGGATTACGCAAACACATTAATATCACTTTTATCAAATAAATATAAAAATAGAATTAAAAAATCAAATGTAAAATGTACAAATTAGAAGTATACTTTATTAATGTATATTATTATGCTTTTATATAAACTGTCTCCGGGATTTATTTTGCAAAACTTGTTTGCTAAAATTAAATTAAAAAAATTTTAATTATAATAAAAATAATCTAAAGTGTAAATATATTTATTGGCATGGAGAATATATCAGGAGCGCCTGTAATGGATTTTTTGGTATGTACCCACCTGGCAATGGAGGTGGCGCACAACCTCCACCACCACACTGTAGACTGTGGATACACCCTGATTGAAATACTCTTGGTGACTTGTAAAAGGCAGAATTGTCAGATGGGAGTTCAGGAGCAGCTTCTCTGGCGGGCCGCAAACCTGTAGATTCCCACCAGGACCAGAGCGTCTTGGATTACGTGGTCAACCAAGATGTACCCAGGGAGACCTTCTTCCCGTCCAGTGAGAGCCAGGCCTTGTTGATCCCAAGAGGGACCCTGTCTAGGTCCTCAACGTCAGTGCTCATCCCAAAGTAAAAGAGACATCCAAGGTAAACCACCAGATGAAGCCTTTGCTGGGCAAAGGCTTCAGTAAACTTGCATAACTTATTAAAAGCTGTGCCAATCTTTTTTTATGTTTGGTCTTAGCAAAGGTAATCTCCATGGCAGCAGGAACCCCTGTCTCATCAGCGCTCCAGGCCAGCCCAGAGTCTGCCAGGAGGATTTTTGTCTTCTTTACGGCTATTGTGTCTGCAACAGCCAAGTTCCCCACCGCTCACCCAAAGTTCTCAAGGAGGTAAGAGATTGTATTCTCCACCAGGAAGCAGAAGCAAGCAGCTGCATGGGCCTGGCTATATCCAGTATGTTCTTGAATGGGAGCATCTCCAGGACGTCCTAAATAAGCTCAATAGAATTTACACAGTAAACTCCACTGAGGGACACCGGGTCCAGGCAGACCAGTTGGGCAACCTTGTAGGCAGTAACTGCCCACTCAGATGCCCCCTTGGCATGAGTCAGCCTGGATAGCGCTTCCCTTGTCATTGGGAAAGACCCGTGAATTCTGTCTTTGAGCTCCTGCAATACAGGGGGGACAGAAACAGCTGCCTAGCAATGTGAGTGTAATGGCATAAAAGGTGGCAGAGACAAAGGGGACCAGGACCCAGCAGATATCACTGTCTATGTTTTCTAAAAAAGGTAAGAGTTTTGATTATTTATTAATTTTGTTTTTTAGGTTACCTTTGCATATTTCCTCCTTGCTGGCGCTTTGGCAGGCTTTGCCTTTCTTGACGCAAGAAATTGCACAGGCAATTCTGTATCCTTGGTTCTGGCTTGCTTGGGTGGCTTGAGATGTGCATACATCTCAGGGTCATTGACCCAGATGGACGACGCAGAAAGGGCAAAGGACTTAAATTGAAGGCCTTCCACAGGTAGAACATGCCACCTAAAAAACAGCACTTCAATTTAAACCATCTCAAATTAAATTTGAGATGGCGGTTTTTTTGTTAGTGATTTTGAATCACAAAAAAATAAAATAACCAATAATTTAGTTAAAATTTACATATACTTTTATAATGTGGCATCTCAAATTTAAGGCATCTCAATTTTGTCATTTTGAGTCATATTAATTAAATCTTATTTTGCTAACTTTATTTAAATATGAAATAACTTAGTGTGGAGCGTGTTTATGCATCTCAATTTTACATCATTTCAAATCATGCTATTTATCTTTAAATAAAATAGGCTTGTTCTCTCACTAAAATAAAGCCTGTTAAATACAATCAGAAGATGTTCCTATAGTATTAATCCAAGACCTTTACTAAGGGCAACTTAAAATAATGCCACTATAGTTATGGTGCAGGGTGCTGCCTGAAGATTTTATCATATTGAGATTACTAACTTATAAGGAAAAGTATAGGGAACTGCTGCCCTTCCTTGCGTTTTTGATTGGAGAGTTACCCATTGAATCAAAGAGATCAATTTCTGATTAGCCACTAATTGATACACCTGCAGCTAAAAGTGATCCATCATGGTGACTTTTATTGAGGCAATTAGTAGCTCATCAATTTCCTCAATTTGTAATTTGGTAAAGAGATCTTCTGCCCCTTACCAACAAGTATGACCCCCCAGATGAACATTCTGAAGCCCTGTTCTAGGCCTAGTTCCCAAAAATTGGCCCTACTTTTGCTGCAACCACCTGACCCAGAGATCACATGTTTATATGTTCACATCCCACCAAATCTAAGCCCTTTATCTCTGAATATTCTCCAAAAATGTTGCAGTCCTTCAAGAATAGCTTGGTTCCTGCCCAGTCCATACTTCACTCAGGATAACTCATCCTTTCTTTTTCCTCCCCCACTTTCAACTATATAAGGCCCTCAGATAGCCCCAATAAAGACATCATTGATAGAACATAGCAACTAACCTAACATTCTTTAAATTACTTTCAGAGCTTGAATAGAGAAGTTCTGTTGTGTAAGGAGATAAAAGTCTTGCTGTTTCCCTCCAGTTGCTGCTCCTCTACTCCAGACTTACCCTTAGAACCCTTGAGCACCACAGATAAAAAGCTTGAGAATCTCCAAGCTATTTTAGTTGCTTTTTCTACCAATGTTAGAGCTCTTTTCCAATAAACAATACTTTATCTTCTCTCTTCTTTCTTTTAATGTCATCATTCTTTTAATTTTATTTAGTATTTGGTACAATTTTATGCTTATTTTAAAGTTTGGTTCATAGTTATAATAGATGAAAATGGTTGTTTTTGTGTATATTTTGACTTTTGGGCTTTACACAGCCTTGTTGCTACTAAATGACACCATTTTTTTATTGAAGATTTAAAATTCTAAATTTTTTTAAGCCTAGAAATGTTTTTTAGATTTCATTTTTTTGGTTTTTTTTTGGTTTTTTTTGGAGTTGAAAAAAATCTAAAATATGAAAACCTGTTTTTCTTAGTCACAATGCCATAAATTGAAATGGCATTTTACTATAAAATTGAGATAGCTAAAAATTGAGATGGTGTATTTTGAGATAGAATTTTTTAAAATGCTGTTTTAAAAATGGCATTCCTTACCCTTCCACAACAGTCTTCTGGACATTTAAAAGGTGTTTGATTGTTATTTCAGGGGTGTCTGACATCTTGGCCATAAGTGCTTTGGCCAACACCTTCTCAATTTTGTCCCCAGTAAGGACAGCAGCCTTGACTTTGGCCTTGACCTTGCGGTCAATGTCTTTGATTTTGGCAATTGCCAAGTCAAGGTTCTTTAGCAGTTTCTCCGGTTCTCTCATATGATTTTTTTATTAACCTTTCCATATGTTTTTATAGCTTTCACCCCAATAAAATCTGCATTATTCTGATACTATTGCTTCTTTGTTTATTTCTGTTTTTTCTCTGTTTTCTACATTATCCCATTTTAACCATTGTGTATATGTTTTACGCTCATTTCAATATGTGTTGTTTGCTTTGTGTTTTGCATTGCTTCCATAAAGCCATATTATTTTTAGCTCTTTGCATTGCCCCTTGTGAAAATATTAATAAAAATTTGGTTGTTATCAAAATTTGAATTAGAAAATTAATGATTAATTTTTTTTGATAAAGTTGTTACTGATCTCAATTCAAAACCTTAATGATAAACTTTAAGCCAATCAGGAGCCAATTGATAAAGTGATTGCTATGACATAAAGGGTCATTCAATAATTCTTTGATGCATGTGCGCTAATTAATATGATTGGCTAGTTGTTTGCCATTGTGCTTCATTATCACTATGGCAAGTTGTTGGTGGAATAGTGTTAACCCAGCAGCTGATTGGGCACTAGTCCACCAACAACTTGCCACAGCAGCAATGGCGCACAATGGCAAAACAACAAGCCAATCATATTAATTAGTGAACATGCACCAAAGAATTATTGAATGTCCCTTTATGCCACAACAATCACTTTATCACTTGGCTCCTGATTGGTTTAAATTTTATCATTAAGGTTTTGAATTCAGGTCAGTAACAACTTTATCTAAACACAATTAATCTATAATTTTCTAATTCAAATTTTGACACACCAAATTGTTGTTAATATTTTCCCAAGGGGCTGTGTTTAAGTGCTAAAAATAACTGTGTTCTGGATCTAGATACATGGTATAGTAAATATATGATTTTATAGAAATAAGCTGAACATAAAGAATAAAACCAACTATAAACAAAGAGAACATAAACAATTGAAATTCAAAATAAATATAATATAGACAGAAAATGTTTGGCAACAGGGGGTTTATTGGGGGACAGGGAATAGTGATGCCTAGTAGGCAGAATAGTGTGGGAAGGAAGACATAGAGCCAGTGCTTATCTGGGGGGTCTTTGATTGGGTGGTGCTTGCGGGTGAGGGGTGTTGGTGGTGGGGGTGGAGGCAGGAGGATTTTGCGTTATGGCTGCCATATACTGTTGTTGGTATTCCTTGTCTGTCATTGGCTGGATGGGCTGGTAGGTGGCTGTGGCACATGGTGGGAGGCGCTTATCCTTACGTGATTGGTTGTCCATGTTCATGTGGAAGACAATCTGGGCAAAAAAGTCAGCCACTAATTGGCAACCAAAGAGAGAATTGTGATCAAGGACCCCAAGATAGAGGTTATTGAAAGCCTGTGGGCGGCACTCCTGTACTGTGTCTCCAATGTTGAAGAACACAACATCACCCATATGGATGTCTGCATGGCCGGCAGGGTAGACTGAGGCCTGGTGCCCACGTTCCTGGATGGCCTCAAGGGCAGTGGAGCTACTCTCCATCTGGTGGCTCAAAAAACCCAATGCTTTGAATTAAAGCCATCCCAGGAGTTGAGTAATCCACCAAGAATGTGGCTGTACAAGTAGCCATCAATGAAATCTGGGTTTGTCCAAAAGTAGACAAAATCCTTGGCTGAAACAGCCAGAAACACACCAATGAAATTCCCAATCTTGACCTTCTTCTCCTTCCTTTTTGAGTGACAGCTTTTCCTTGCTCTCCAGAATCATCAAAAGCAATGGACAATTTGTAGTACAAGACAAACATGATGTCATCTGTTAGACTAGTCAGGCATCAGGCCAGGGTGGATTTGATGACATAATCATATGGAGAATCCTCAGCGTCATCCCATTGATTGCTGGCAACATTGGTAAAAACCCCTATTGAAGCCAACTTTCCATGCACACAGAGCTGCACCATGCGCTCAGACACCCATATGTTATGGTGTGCAAGCTGTTTGCAGACCTGAGTCAAGGGGAGCTTGGGGTCCTGCTGCAATAAATCAATCATGATTGGGTATGCCTTGGTAATTTGGGACTCAGGGGACTTCTTGGGCTTCTTGACTGTCCCAATCAGATTCCCCTTATTCATCAGGTTGTTGAATTCCTGCATGACAGTAGCCCAGGTGAATTTCAATTGGCTGGCTATCTGATCCCAGGACAGACCCGTAGGTTCAGTGTCACAATTTCCTGGAGAATTTGGGCAGTGATAATTTGTTGTTTGGGGCTCTGGGCCGCAGGAGCTGAAGCCTGATTGGCTGTAGGGGGGCAGGTTGGCTGGCTGCAGGAAGTTGTTCCAAATCAAGGTTACCATCCTGATTGATTGGTTAGTGGGCAGCTTGTGCAGGGGTGGGTACAGGAGCAGGGGCAAAGCTAGACACCAAGTGACCACTGAAAAAGTCAAAGCCATAGGGGTTGGGGGTCAGGTACAGGTCATCTTCCTTGTTACCCACCTCAAAGGCTTGGGTGTAAACAGGTTCCTCCACACCCTGAGCCTTGCCTCCATTGAAACTGGCTTGGCTGCTGCTGGTTTGGTTGCTGGCACTGTTGAAAATGTTGCTAGTAAAAACCATTATAAAATAAAACAGGATAAAATCACTAAAAGTAGAAGCTTAATATTTTATGACTTTGTTTTATTGTAATCTCAAGTCCATATTTGAAAGGTTCTCAAACCATTTCATACAAATCAGGAGCCATGAAAATGAATAAAATGCCTCTGTTCCTAAATTGGATAGCTGTTAATTGACTGTTAAACTGTTATTTTTCTATTTTAGGCTGCTCATACTACACATTTTGTGTGACTTCATTTTATTTTGTGCTTGTGGAATCTCACTTATTTATTGCTCAAATTTTGTTTCAATTTAGTCCTTCTGTTGGTGCCTCATATGAATCCTGATTGGATTATAATATACTCTGGAACGTTATCCATTCATCTTACTTGTTGCACCAGCTCATTTTGTTTGTGGTTTAAACTATGCTGCTTAATATTTTATATAATTTTGTATAATGGGCTGGTGGAATTTGTTTTTGGTTTGAAAGTTCATTTATTAACAGAATTTTTTATATTATTTGAATTCTGAATCTTGCGCAACTTGAATTTTTGTTCAAATCTGAAATCATTTTGTTTAAATCTGAGGTATTTTTGGTTGCTGTCATAGCTTTTAAAACTACTGTAACAACAACAAAAACAATTCAAATTATAAACCTGCAAGTTCAAATGGCCACGTCAATGGTAACAATGAGCAGTCAACCTGCACACACTTCAGAGTCACCACTACCCAAGACAACCAAGACAAGGGAAAAGTCTGGGAAGAGCATTAAGCAATCCAAGCTCTCCCCACGCAACTCCTGACTCGCCCAATGATGAGTACTAACCCAAGGACGTGGACCAATGTCCAACAATCCAGGTACCCTCAGGAGACCCAGTCCTCTACACTGTTGCCAGACATTCCAATAAACTGATGTCCTATCCTTTCCATCTTTTGCAGTTAAACAGGCTCAGCGCTTTTAGACTCAGGCACAGATCAAATAATTGTGAACAGCAACTTTGTGGACAAGCTCAAGCTAACTACTAATCCTTTGCAGATTAAAAACATGGCTTTAGCTGATAAACACCATATTGCTGTGACAAAGGAAACTGCTCCCTTCTCCATCATGCTTGAGAACCTTCACTCCATTATTCAAGGTCTCGTCATTGACTTTCCCAAGTTTGACATTGTACTGGGACTAGACTGGTTACAGAATAACAATCCTCACATAGACTGTGCAACTTCTGTATTGACAATTAGGCATGAAGGGGTTAACCACCAAATCTACCCTGACTCTGTGGATCAACTCCCGCGGGACCACATCTTTGTGCATATCACAGAGACCCTGGAAGAAAAGGAGAACCTCAATGCAATTGACTAGGACTCTTGCCAGTATGAGATCATACATTTAAAGGACCATCAGGATACCACCACACCTCAAGATAGAGAGATTTTAGCCTGCTATCCACAAATATTCAAGGAGGCTCTACCAGGCTTACCACCAGAAAAACACATACAGCACTCCATCCAGCTCAAAGGAGCTGTACCCAAAGCACATCCTATCTACAGGCTAACCCCAAACAAAGACAACACCCTACATGCCTACCTCAAGGAGACACTTGAGAAAGGACTTATCTGCCCCTCACAGTCTCCTTTTGTTGCTTCTGTATTCTTTGTGGTAAAGAAAGACAGTACCCTCCAACTGGCCACAGATTACCAAGCCCTCAATGAAGTCACCATCAAGAATTTTTACCCACTACCACTCATTGAAAACCTCTTTGACGCCTTGGGTGGAGCCACAGTCTTCTCCAATATTGACCTAACCACAGGCTACAATCAGATCCGTATTAAAGAGGAAGATATCCCCAAGACAGCCTTCCGCACAAAGTATGGCTCATAAAAATGTGTGGTACTCAATTTTGGTATGACAAACACCCCCTTAACCTTCATGACCTTTGTGAACAAGGTGTTTTCCCCCACATAGGCAAGATCGCCTTGGTCTATCTGGACAACATTATTGTCTATAGTCCCTCAGTGGAGCAACGCCATAAGGATTTAAAGGCAGTCTTTGCCACCCTAGAACAGCACAAACTACTAGTCAAGCCCTCCAAATGCCAGTTCTTCTGCAAGCTAAACCTTTCCTGGGGCACATAGTCTCAAAAGATGGCATCAAACCTGATGACCAGAAAATCCAGCCATATGTAAAAATTCACCACTAGAAGACAAGTCTGAGCTTTGTACGTTCCTGGGAATGGTTGCCTATGTCTGCCACTTCATCCCTGACTGTGGCTCCTGACTGCCCCCTTATTGGCTATAACTGGCACCAAATCTAACTTTGTATGGACCCCCCAAAGAGAGTTTTGTTTTTGTTGCATGAAGGAGAAGCTAACAACTTCACCTATTATACAGTACCCCAAACAAGATGAAGAATACTAAATGGAGACAGATGCCTCTGATGCCTCCATTGGAGGCGTGTTACATATCAAAAACAACAATGGCAATTTCCTGCCTGTGGCCTATGAGTTGTGCAATTTAACAGACAGTGAGTGCCGCTATCCAATACACAACAAGGAACTGTTGGCAATTGTACACTGCCTCGTTAAGTGGTGCTGTTACCTGGAACAGCAAGAGGAGTTCACTGCTTTAACTGACCACAAATCCCTCATCTACTTCAAAACACAGGCTAATTTGTCCAGACTTCAGGTACACTGGATGGAAATTCTTGAGCAATTCAATATGCTCATACAGTACAAACCTGGGCCCAAACTTGCCATGGCAGATGCACTCTCTTGTCTATATGTCAGAGCTACAAGAGGGGGAAATGGGCTAGAACCAGACTGGCCTCTCCTAGTCCTCTGCACCAAAGACAAAGGTTTCCCTCTGGGCACCACAGACATCACCAAGGAAACCGTTATCAAAAACAAACATCTATTCACTGACATATATAGAACACTTCACTGTAAAACAACAGATGGAAGTACTATCCCATACATCCCCACACACCAGAGGGTTGATACTATCCTATGTTACCACAGAGACCTTGGCCACACAAAAAGTTGCAACCTTTATGAATTCCTTAAACATAAAGCCTGGTAGCCAACTCTGTATCAGGACGTTCAAGAAGTCATTGATCAATGCAAGGTGTGTGAGAAGTTAGCAATAAGTGAGACCCTGTCTAAGTATGTGTTACCTATTTTTTCCCAGTTACCCTTCAAGGTATGGGCCCTAGAAATTGTGGTCCTCATACCCAGCAAACACAACAACAAGAAATACATCATCATAGACATCAATTTTGCCACTTTCTGGCCAGTGGCGCAAGCAGTAAGGGCACTCTTTGAAAACAATGTGCAGCGCTTCATAGGCAAAGAAATAATTAGAAAATTTGGAAAGCCAGAACTGTTAATCACCAATGGGGGCAAAGAATTAACCTCTGAGAACACCAACTTATACCTTTCAAAGAATGAGGTCCAGCATACAGTAACAACGCCCTACCACCCTCAGGCCAATGTACAGTTTGAGCAGCCAAACAGCAGTCTAGTACAAGCCCTTGCCAAGCTCATTGCCAGGAGACCTGAGGACTGGCATAAGGAGCTATCAACTGCACTCCTTGTATGCCATACTTGTGTGAACAGATCCACCAGGAAGAGCTCTTTCAAACTCATCTATGGCACATAACCTAAATTATCCAGGACCTTTTGGGGCCAAAGTTAGAAATACCTATCATAGTTCATCCCTGCACAGCACCCCAAGTAGTGCAAGCCAACATTGACCAGCTAGAAAAAGAAGAAAACCTGCTGTAAAAGACGTTCATCCTCATACCAAACAGACACAAAGTCAGCCACAAAGTATATGTACTAAACACAGACAAAAGCAAGCTTCAGCCTGAAAAAGTAGGACCCACCATAATCCTAAAAGTAAATAAAAACAACCCTTACCTAGTTCAAGGACTTGGCAAAGGCAGACAAGATAAGGTTCTACATCATGATTGATTGAGACCCTGCAAGGCCCAACAAAAACAATGAGAAACCATCTTACCAGCAACCAAACAACAGCTGGTCCAGTACAGCGCCCGGGCTCTGGACAACCTCCCTGATAACCTACCTCTTGAGGAGGCCAACCTTCAGCCAGGGGGTGTTGAAACAGCAGGCTTGACCTGCCAACAAGATTACAGCTAAGCAGGTTTGTGACCTGCAATCCAACTTTCCTTTGAACTGTAGCCAAGCTAGGAAGTCAACTCAAATTAACAAATCCATCAGCATGAACAGATGATGATCCTTTACAGTGAATACCTTGATTTGGCGCTTTACTCATTACCAGGATCAAGCCATCTCCTTCACCATCTAACCATGTGATCAACAAAATCATGCTTCTGTTATCCTTGATTCACAATGATTATATAATCACTATCTCTCAATAAAGATTATGATCTAGTTTCTAAATATTTTTCCCATTGTAACTCTGCTAAAACAGCACAGTTACAACAATTAGTAACATCCAATATTACTCCTGGTCATCATCAGCCTTCATG
>QTSX02004385.1:109188-250138 GCA_014839935.2 Entomophthora muscae
CTCTTCAGTATTGACATCATTTTGGTTTCTGATTACAATGATAAATAATAGTTTGTTCTCCTAATTGATAGCAAATATGGATGAACTAAAGTTGCAAATACTGAGGTATTTGCTTGGCATTAATTAGAGCATCCCAATTTTTGTGTGTTTGTCCCTTCCTTTTTCTTGTGCATTGCTTTTTAGAACTATTGAAGCAGTCATAAGCAACTAACAACACATAATGCTTGTTTTATAGTTGTTGTACCTGCTGCACCTATCTATTTTCACTTTCTCCATATAAAGTAATCTTTTCAATAAAAATTGTGCCCCCCAAATACTATTTACTTTATACATCAATTTTTTGAATTTTTAAGACTTTTTAAGAATAGAATTTATTAGTGTATCACAATAATTAGATTATCTATTTATATTGGCAAATTTACCTGCTTTTGTAAACAATATTTAGTGTACAACAATGCACAAGGCTTAAGGTGAACCAGGTAGTCTAAAATAGTTGGGCTTTAGGTCCTTGGGTGGTTCAACTGGACTATCAAGAGATGTTACTGGACTAGTTGGGTAGTGTTTGGGGGAATTAAAACTAGAATTGTATAAGGAAGTAATTGAGAGAACTGAGGTTTCTTCTACTCTTTATTTCAAAAATAATGTTATCAATTATCAAAGGTTAGGATAGAGTTTATATCTTCTTCTACAGGAACAAGTATCTTAAGACCCTGTGTCATGGCCCAGGTTGCTCTCAGGGGATTCTCATTCAGGGGAAGAGGCCTGGACTTAAAGGCTTAATAAATGATGGGGGACATTCTAATAAATTAATTAGAAGTGGTAGCCCAAAGGCACTATTCCCCCATATGAGAAATGACTTGTTCAACAAGCATCAGTATTGTGAGAGGCAACTGTCTGTAAATTCACTGCCACCTGTGGCATTGAATTGCACTATCATCCCTGGCCCACTAAGAAAGGTCCAAAAATATCAGCAAATCCCCTTAATTCTTTAGGGGATTTGGCACATACAGTTGACGAGAGATTTGTGTTGGCCTATCACATGGATTTGTTGCCCCTGGCTGCCCCCTCCTAGGAAGAAACATTGGCTAATTTGGACTATTTGTTGGCATAGTGTTACCCACTTTTGAAAACCATTAGATCTAACCAATCAAGGGGCGCCACATCAACACTCAAAAACCCAAATGAATTCCAAATGCCTGGGAGTCCCTCTATTCAATCAGATAGCACCGCAGAAATTAAGGTGAAACTTTCCAGTCCCCTGGTCCTGACCAGCAAAATTTCTCCACCAACCAATTGGATTCAAGTCTGGTGGTCATGTGACTCATTCCCATGCAACACACTCCCTTTTACACAGCTAGGGACTTTCAGTCTCCTGCTTGTCTATTTTCCAATATCATTAAAGGTTGGAACTTATTACACATAAATTTAAATTTATTTTGGTTGAAGCCCCTGTTTGGAGTTTCTACTATCTAAAAGATTAAAGTGTTAGTCGTTTCCTTCAAGCTTACCTTGTAACAACCCACTCCAAACCTGGCATCTCATCTGGGACCTTTAGAAGAGGCTTTAGTGTATAGTCATTGTATAGTTACACTTTTGCTTTCAAGAGTAGCCTTCAAACTTAAAATTTCAGTTAATTTTCAATATAAAATCTACTTTTACCTTGAATATTTCTTGATTTCCTTTGTTTTTAAACCCGCTTTTTGTTTTTGTTCATTTGAAGCCATCTGAGTTCATTGCCAAGCTTCCCAAGGTCTCCCTGTTATTTCCTTCCTGGCCTCTTGCTTGTGAGTGACCCTGTTTGTCAGAAAATTATTGTTTACAATCCAAATAATCCTACCCACCTAGCCAAATTTTGCGAAGATTGCAACCATTTATTCCCTGTTCTGAAGTTTTTAGTTTTTCCCTTGGCTTGTTTTTGCTGCTCCTGTGGTCCACGTTGCCAGATTTGAGGTCCAAAATCTCCTCTTCTGTTCAACTTGTAGGCAACAATCCCTCTAGCCTGCTGGATCTTCCCAGTGACCTCCTATTTACCAGTGAGACTGTAGTTAAGAGCCTAACCTGCAACAACCTGGACCTGGATGAAGTAGATCATGCCTTGCCTACCCCTGTGGGTGTGGAGGGTCTGATGGCCTCCCTTCTCAGCCTGGAGAAGGACAACTTGGTGCTCCCCTGGACCCCTGTGGTGATGCCTCTCACCCCCTCTTGTATGCACTGGTTGCTCACCAGTCTGGTACTGATGGGACTGAACACTTACTTCCCTCAGCTGTCTCCTGTGTCCTCTCTGTGGTCCCCCCTTTGAGCAGCTGTACCAGTTCTCCACTGGGCAGCACTCTGGTGGTACATTTCACCGGTATGGGAGCCAAACTTAGTTAGTTTAGCTCCCCTCTCTTACACTGTCAGCAGTTAACATGTCTACATGTACTATCCTTCATTTCAACAATTCCCAAAAAATATTTTTGTATTTTTATGATATATTTATTGATTTTTTACCTTAAATAATTGTTCTTAATGACAAAAGTTAAATTTGATTTTAATTTTCAAGTTTTAAGTGAAATTGTAAAAAATAAAGCCAAAGTAACATTTAAGATTTTCAACATGTAGGATGTTACATGCAGGCAGTTTAAATGCTGACAATTTCCTTGTGAGATAGGCAAACCCAAGCTTGCTGTAGTCATATAGCAGAATGATGAAGACAAGGGGGATCCCCAGTAGCTGCGCTCATAGGCTTTCTTGGCGGGGCAAGTTGGCTGAATTGGGCAAAACTTTGGAAGAAAAAGTGAATCAAAGAATCAGGATCTATCTCATAGTCTAGGCTTCTGAAGAGAGGAACTGATTCAGACGTTGGTTCTGATGAAGAAGTGGAGACCTGTTCAATTTTCCCAGCACTGGTGTTGGAGCTACAATTACTCTCTGTTTGAAAGTGCCAACAATATAAGGTTTATAGTAAGGTAATAAACTGCTTCAAAATTAAAATGATAAATTTGCATTAGCTAGCTGTCATGGCTGGCAGTTGTCATGTACCAAGGTGCTGAAGGAAACCTCCAGCCATAAGGATATTGGGTCACAGGGACCCAATAGAAAAAAGGAGCAGAACAGGTTAGGTATAGAAAACCTACAGCTAAGGAGCAATGAGCACCAAGGTTGGGAACAATGGCTTTGTCCAGACTGAGGATGGTCAGAATGATCATCCCAACTCTACTATGATTGTAGAGATGTGGAAGGGGTGAAGCAGAGAGGTCATATGGAATTCCAGCTATTCAAGGATCTGGACCTGGCTGGTAGTCCATGTGTGTGAGTCTAGGGTGGTACTATAGTCTTCTGGTTTGACTTCTGCTCAAGTGGTGTATAAATTTTAATCCTAATAAAGCAAAAAAACCAATAGATTCATTCACTTTATTTGAAATTTTAAGCACTTGATTTGAGTGTGGGGAAGTGGGTTTTATACTATTCATCTGGTATACCTTGGAAAATATCACTTCCTACTTTTGGTGAGCTTTTGGTGTCCCAACTCTTAGGAACTGGCTTCTGAAGAGTAGTGAAATGTAACTTGAGAAGTGAAGATTGAGATCTGGGTAATTGATCTGAGAAGGGGAATTCTGTTTGTGGATGGAAGATAATTGGCTGGTTCCATTATTCTGATATTCTAGTTGGTTGGGTCATGAGGCTGTAGCACTACCATGTCAAAACAGCAGACTCAACCTACCAGCAAGGTTTCAATTAAGCAGGTTTGTGACCTGCAATCTGACTTCCCAGTTACCCGGAGCCAAACTAGGAAATCAACTTGAATTGCCAAATCCATCAATATGAAAAAATGATGATCCTTTACAGTGGATACCTTGTTTTGGTGCTTGACTCATTATCAGGATCAAGTCACCCCCTTCATCATCTGACCAAGTGATCAAAACAATCATGTTCCTGTTATCCATGATTCACAATAACTATATAATAACTATCTCCTAATAAAGAATATTATCTAGTTTCCAAATATTTTTTCCTTTTAATTCTGCTAAAACAGCACAGTTACAACAGTCAATTAATATTTTGGGTTTAGGATCATTATCTGTAGGCATTTCTGAATCCTGCAGCTTAACTGAGGTGCTGTGAACAGCCAATTTATTAGCTGCATTACCAGAAACCTCAGTGGCTGCAAGATTATTTACTAGCACCTCAGTGCAATTGATTGTGCTTGGAGTAGCAGTAACAGGAATCATTATTGAAGCAGATCTGCTAGTTGCATTCTTCAGCAGATCTGATTGATAACAGATATGCTGCAAAACCCAGCAGATCCGGTTCAGAGCGGCATTGGGTGCTCCCAGCCCAATTATTGCATTGGGACTGGGTGCCCCAATGCTGTTGGGAGCCGCAAGCCCCCCAGGCCAGTCTTACTACTGGCCCCAGGTCAAATTCTGCCTGATGGGCAGTTCAAACTGCCTAAATAGGCTAGGGAAGTTTGAACTGCACCACACCCACCCTGGTGGGTGGTTAGGGGTTCAAATCTCCCAGCGGGATTTTTCAGCCACCTGCACTTTTGCTTGGCGGCCAGGCTTGGAGGTTCAAACTCTGTTCTGGGCGCTTTAAGGCTGGTCCTTACACTAGAAGTTGTTTATTTGAATATGCCAACAGGGAGGGAAGTTGTAAGTTCCCTAGCTATATACTTCTTGGAATTGGTTTCTGCTTGATGGAAAATATTTATTGGTCATCTGGTCAGCTGCTTCATTTTCTCTGGCATTGAAATCATATGGTTGGTTGCTTAGAGAGCTGTACAGTAATTTTAGGCAATGAGGCGTGTCCCAAACCTTGGGGTCCCCTTGGTGACTTTTGGGGACCAAATTACTAATTTCTGATAGTTTTAGCTAATTAGAATTAATTCCAATGGGTAGCATTGTGTTTCTGAGTACCCCCTGGTGAAGGCATTTCCAAGGCATTGATTCTATGTTTGAAGAATATTGGCATTAATCAGTGAAATTGTATTCAATGTCCCAATTGAGCCATTGTATAATAGCATAATTTCAAATTTACACACCTTTCATTTGATAAAGGACAATACTTTATCAGGCCCATTTTGGGCCCTGACACCCTGATCCTATAGGTTGCAAGACATCAGGGCCAATGCATTTTAACTGCAGGGTGGTATGAGAACTAGAAACTTCTTCATGTGCCAAAAACCCATCTTAATTCTCAACTACTTTGTGAATAATAACACTATTTAGGCAGATAGCATGGCCAAGTCCTTGTAGGTTCAAATCCTTATTAGCACATACCTTCTTATTCAGATTAATGTCTAAGAATTTGAACAAGGTCCTAATTGTCCCAGCGCAGGCTAATGTATTGGCATAGGTCATGGGTCCCCAAAAAGCTCTGGTTTGATATTAACTGTCATTAAGGCCCCCAATAATTGCCTTATTTAGAATATCAACTTAGCTTTTGTTAGTAGTGAAGGAATTCAAATCATTGATTTTGGATTCCAGCCACAAAAAATACAGGTGGGTAACTGTGCTGATAGCCACAGGTTGATTTGGCCAGGGTTCAAATTATGTTCCTTGTTTTGATTAATAGTAAAGTTGAAATTGTCATTCATGACATGATTTCAGGGTCCTTCCCACTAATGAGAGCACCCACTAGTCACAGGAGGTTTTTGTGACAGAAATAGTTGGATAGTAGGAAGCAGTCTCCAGGTGGTGAGTAATCACCACCCAAATCCACATAGAGTTGATGATTAACCATCAACAAAGTGTCAAGGATCTGGATGTACAGTATTCTGACTACCACCAACCCACTTAACATCCAGCCATTGCCCAATTTAGTGCCCCTCCAATTTCTAGTTCAACATGCTGGAAATGGTAACCAAGCAATATCACAATACTGTCCAAGTATCCAGCAACTTGAACCCATCCTGCACATGACCAACCCCTAGATTTGATCCAACTAAATCTCCACCACAGCCAAATCTATATAAGTCTAAAGTATTATCTAATAAAAGATACTTCTCTTCTTTCTTAATTCCATATTTGAAGCTTTCCCAAAAGGTTCTCCTCATCAAAAGCTTCAAATACTGTTTTGTAAAACTTCCAAATGATACACTAGGGTTAAGCAGAATGATTAAACCTAACCAAAAAAAGCCCAATATAAATAGCCAGGGAGAAGATCAAGGTGTCTTCAGTGTAGAATTTAAGACATTGAGATGGAGAAAATGTCTTGGCTTCAGATACAGTGGGAAAAACTCCAAGATTCTGGGGCATTGTACTAACATTGGGAGGAGATGATGACAAAGTGCCAACAGCAGGACTCCATCTTCCTGTAATGATTTGGCTAAGAATCAAAAAATAGGGAATGCAGTGCATCAGGACAACTACAATCTACATGATAAATTAAAGTTAGACCAAGGGAATATTGATTTTATTTGGGTAAAAATTTTGGGAGGACTCAACTCTTAAGAGTTGAACAGTGAAATTTTTCCCATATATATCAAAATTTGACTACTAAATACCACCTGGATCCTTGGCTCCTATCTCTTCTGCATTATCAAATGAGTACCTAGTCCAGTTTGCAGAGAACCCTTAAGTGCCCAACTTCTGATAACTGTGCTGATAAATAAGACTATATCAACTGACTCTCATATTACATTAATTTATTAGTGTCAGCTTTCAAAGGGAAATCAAATCCAAATGGCAAACTGGAGCGGCTGTAATCAATTTTCAATCAATTGTTTGATTTAAATCCATCAAATCAGTTAATTTGGTTAACAGCTTTCTAGCTTTCTGAGCTTTCCAACTTGAGCAAATAACTACTGGTATTATTAAATATACTATGACAGTTTCCACAAGCACAGGTGGCCATAAAAGAAGGTTTGGCTTATTCTTGAGGCCTCCTTCACAGTTGCTTAACAGGATAGGACTTAGGTCAACCCCAGCCCCTTTTGAAGGGTCAACCTAAGTGTGGCACTCCTGCTCTTAGGAGGTTACCAAGGTTTGTCCTGGTTCAAATATAGGGGCTGGCTGGATTGGGGTGAAATCCTCAGGGATACTTGTTCTATAGAAAGGGCATGTCAGGAAATCCTGATCTATGAGTGTGACTGATCCATATTCCTATCATTAAAGCTATAGGTCAAAAATAGACGGGCCACAGCCAGATGCAAGACACCTATTCCAGAATGCAGAGAAACTATATCAAGACTAATATAGTTTTAATCCAAAAGACACCTGAGACATTCTGGGTCTCAGGTCATGGGTGGATCCAGAAGCTTGTATAATTAGATGCTAGGCATTCTGGATTCCAAAATAGATGCAATTCTGTCAGACAGAATAAAGATGGGAAATTGCAATATCCTGTTTCACTGAGAAATGGGATGGAAGACCGCCTGTGCAAGTTTGTACATTACACCAAGCACAAGATGGGACTCAGCCCTATGAATGTCAACTTAGTTGGCCTCAACTAAGTCAAGGAATATCCAGGCTGAAGAGGAGAAATTAGCAGGCTAGGATATTACCTCATTCTGAAACCTTATTCAGGTTTAGAATCCAACTCTGGGGGTGAAACTAGTAGCTTGGGGATGATAGTGTTGCAACCAAGCTTCCAGACTTGCCTGCTAATGTATCTTACAATACACAGGGGGCGCTCAATGAGTTGCCTCTTGACGTGTCTAACAACATGGATTAATCTGATGGCAATATCAAATGGCGGGTACTTCATCCTAATTAGAAGCGCTACCAATTTGACTTGCTGATCCCTGCACAAGTTATTCCTCAGATTCACACCTTACATGGAACTCCTCGCTATGCCACCCCCTTGTGGCCTTATGGCTTTCCTCATATGGTATATTAATCACAGTATTCCACAATAAACAATACCTTATTCTTATTATTCTGTCCTTTCTATTGGACTGTTGTCTTTCCCAATTCCAAATACTGAATCCTCATTGGTTCAGTTGCAACAATAGACTAGCTAGTAAGAGTTATCTGCAGCTAGACACTAGTCTGGAAGCTACCTGTAAGCTATAAAAAGCTCTTCTAAGATCACTTGGAAGGCAGGCAAAAATAAGAATCAATAACATTACTGCTAAACCAATTAGTAGTGGCAGGTACAATAAGAGCGTATTATTGTTACTTCCAGAATCCTGCCAACTCACCACAGCTGGTGTCGCGTCCCAAAGACCACAGAACTCTCTCTTTACTTGGCTTCAGTGACCACGGTAATTTGTCAGTTACTGCACTCACCCACACCAATTGGAGGCACATCTGTCCCCATACATATATCCTAATCCCAACATGTATAACAACCATAATAAAAGCAACAACTCTTCTTCTTCAAGAACATAAAATCTTGACAGGGCAAAAGTGAATTATCTGAAAACTCAAAAAGGGACTCACCATGCACCCTAATCATCACTGAAAATTAATAAAGGGTAAACATATTTTACAGCAAAGCATGGGCAAGCAAAGCATCTCTATCACATAGGGGGCTATTTGCATGATAATTTTTAGTACAACAATATCCCAGATCTCAAGGTTATTTTCACTGCTTTACTCATTACTTAACCAGAAGTTTTCAATGAGTGAGCATACTAAATTTCTGCCTCTTTTGATCTTCTTGATCAGCTCCAAAATCATTATCACTAGGGAAGTTTTCTGTCACAAAAAGGGAGAATAGGGGTTAAGATAGTATTTATTAACAGAAGGAAGATTCCTTAGAAACCTTCTGATTTGCCATCATTTTGGAGTTGTTTTGACTAGGTAATCCTTTAGCAAGAACTTCTGAACACTTCAGAATACATCTGGTGAATCCAATCCAAAGAGATGTGTAATCATCAAGATGCAGATCAAGTGCTTCACAAAGATCTTGCTTGTGACCAAAAGATTTCCAAAAGACCCTGTCAACTTTCCAGCCAACCTCTTACTTATAATTCCTTGTTCCTAAAGTTTACGCCTTCAGAATGGCTTTCTTCAAAAGCTTAAACCATTGGTGCACAATTTTTCTACAATAAAATAAGCCTACACACTTACTTTCTTAAAAGCTTAAAGTATATATTCATTATTTTATTGCTTATACTTTAAGCTTTTGGCTTCCAACCAATCATATTTATCAGTAAACATGCCATAACTCAACCAATGATTGCAGAGTGAAAAACTGGCATATTTATGAGATCTCACTGTGATCCAACTAGGAAATCAATTTCCACTACTCAAACTGCTCAAAGCATTAAAACTTTGCGCACCAAAGTGTTAACTGGTTCACCATTCCAGTAACAGTCTCTCCCAAATTCAAACTTAACCAATTTTAAGTAAAATACTATTTAAATTCCCCCCTGAGCTTCTTCAATATTTCCCCCAGATATTTGCTCTCATAGTGAAATCTAGGAAAACATACCACCAAAGCAGCTTTGTGTCCTGTTTCATAGCAAAATACCTTCACTGCAATTTCCTCAACATTCCTCCTTGATTGTACTAATGCAAGAAAATCAAGGCAAAAAATTCCATATTTTTCTACCTCAGCAAATCAATACAAAGAAGTGCTGGAACATTTCCCTGAATTGTTCCAACTTTAATCTAATAGCCTAGCACCTAACATAGCTATTGAACAACCTATTAAGCCCTTACAGATGGTCTTCATCCTAGATTCCATTTGGTAGTACTCATCAGTCAACACCTCAGACTCAGTCAATAAGTTTTCACAAGTGAATGAACATAGACTTGGCCCCTATCATAAACCTATACTTTAGTTCATCAGAAGCAAGCATACTTTCAGGAAGCCATGCATAGGTAGAGGCATTGGTTGGCTTGGGACAGAATACAGCTGAGCCAGAGGGTAATGCCCACCATAGGATGGATGCTAACTTGATAATATAGGAAACGGATTGCCCAAGCAAAGACCAGGGCCCTTGTCAGAGATTCTTTTCCTGAATACATTAATATTATTGAAAATCTGGGCCTGAAATCCTTTACCAAACAACACCACAACAATGTTTTTAAAACCAGTGTATTTATCAAAAAGGAGATTCACAGGGATCAAACTCAGAACCCTAAAGAAGGGCCCAGCGTTAATAAGGAATCAACAATTCAACTTAGTTTACCTAATTATGCTGAATTCATTCATTTAACTTTTGCTCTGGCTTTTGAATTGAAATTTGAAAAGCTTATTAACAGAATCAACAATGTCACTTACTGCTTGCAATCTGATTGGCTGCAGCTGTCTTCCTTGCTGCTCTGGAATTGATTTAATCTATATGTGAGCCAAGCTCTGTACTTAGTTTTAAGCGGTTATGTTAACACAACCCGCTTAATTATCTACATTGGTATGGCTTATCACTGGTTCCTCTATTTTAATCTTATAACAATTTATATTATTAAGTCCCAATTTTATCAATATTTGAGAAAAAGTATTAATTTGATCTCAGGTCAATGAAAATCCCTCTTATTCTCAAAATGCCACTCAAATGTGTCAGCCTTCATTGTGAGGGTATTTAAGTGAGCTATTCTTATCATTTCTCTTTTTTCAAACAATATAGAATTATTATATACAACTACTCCTCCATTGTCTAATAAACACATTTTTGAAGCCATGAGAGGAATTCTATTCCTATCCTGGTTTCTAGCTTACTTCTTGCCAGTGGTATTGGCCTTGGAAAACCCAACACCTACAACTGACTGGTACAACCCTTCTCCAGATGACGCCCACCAAAAGCAATCCCTCGCCAATGGATGATTCAAATACCCTTCTGGACATTGGGGACATAAATTCCAATATGGTTGTTTGTTTACTACACCGCCTACTGAACCTACTCTGGTTAGACCTTACGCCTCATTTTACCTCTTGCTGTATTTGGTGGGTTACTATCTACTTGGCTGTTTCATTTCTATGTTTGGAAGATTTGCTTACCTAGGGCACCTTGGACACCTTGCAATGGTCACAGTTCCTATTGGTTTGGTGATAGCAGGTTTGAATTTAGGGGCTTTGGCCCATCAGCTAGGGAACTTGTTCCCTGCCAAGTGGATCCCTGACAGCCCTGAATTGGGCACCATGGTGTCTACCATTCCCATCAAAGTAATGTAGAGTACTCCAAACAGTTGGGTGGACGTAGTCTTGGCCGCAGTGGGGGTCTCCATTGGGCAGTCAGGTTGCGGGGTTAAGGGCGGAGTCATGGGAACAAAGTAGGTAGGCAGATAAATGCACTTGTCTTTGAACAATAAGGGCGGCACCTCAATCCTTGTTCCTTCACGTCCTATGTATTCAGTTTCTCTAGTCCTTGACAAGGTATTGGCAATGAGGATGGTCTCCAAGCTGTACTCCGTGTAGGCAGGGTTGGGCGGGTATTTGGTAAAATGCACAGGTTCAAAGGGGGCTCCTGGGGGACAGTATGATGCCTGGGAAGGGTTGGCAGGTTGATCTCCAGAGGGGGTGGTTGTCTGATGGTCTACTTGTCTGGAGTTAAGATGGAAGATCACTAAGACTAGATAAGGTAATATTTGTTTGAACCAAAGGTTCATAAAACTTTATTATCAAAAATGACAATATGGTCATCACCATACCACCGGGCTTCTTATACCATGGGGTTTCCCTTCTTTGATTTTTTCAGGGTTCAGGTTTGCAGACAAGGCACTGGCGGGGCATGGATCTTGGCTTAGAGGCTTGAGGGTAGCAGATCCAGGTTGTGCCTTCTCTGGTGAATAGAAGTAGCAATGCTTTGTTCTGTTGCTACTGTTCACCACATCACCTGAGTAGTTCAATTTTACTACCCCTTCTGTACAGAAGACTGGCAGCTGCTGGTGGTCGTTGGCAGAGTCAACAGTAGGTTTTGTTTTAACCTCCTTAAGTCAAGCTACAACCTCTATATAGGTCCAGATCTTTGGTAGCGCAAGGTTAGCAGAAATCTGGTGACCATTTGGGGAATTGTCCTCGGGAGGCTGGCGGGTCTCAGAGTAACTTGTCAACTTGGGTTTGCAATTTAACAGGTTGCCAGGTTCCTGTCCACTTTGTATGACTCAAGTAGTCTTTGGAGGGTCAGGGTTTGATTCCAGGGTCTGCAATGATGATTTCAAACCTTCAGTATTGATGCTTGGCAGGTTGGCAGGTTTCTGTTCCCCCTGCTTGGAGTCATCTATCTCTGGTGGTCCAGGGTTTGACCCAACTGGAAGTTGGGCGGTTTCCTGTCCACTCTGGTCAACATAAGGCTTTCCCTGAGACCCAGGTTTCAATTCCCGGGTTTTCAATACAAGTATTGAAATGTCATTCATGACATCATCCCCTTCCTTCCTGGGGGTCCCCTCCTTCCTAGTCTTTTTGCAAGGTATTATTGGATGGCAGCTGTGCATTGGGTAGGTTGCTTAAAGGTTCTCAAGTTCTTTCCTTGGGCGGGTATCCCTTTCATTTGATGTAGTATTGTGGCGTTTTTTAGTGGGTACAGCCTCCATGAATTTATTACCTTTTTATTCTTCAGAGCATCCTACTTGGATGGGAGGAGAGTCAGTTTTGAGTTTCTGGTGGGGTAGGGAGTTTCCTTCTTTCTTTAATAGTAGTGCACAGTGGAGGACATTATGTATTTTCCACAAGGGGGATAGCTCTAGTTTGAATGCTACTTTGCCCACTAGCTTGGTGATCTTGTAGGGGCTGCTCCTTTGGTGGGCTAACTTCTGGCAGGGAACTGTCAGAGGCACGTTTTGCAAATCCAAGTATACTTCATCCCCTATCTTCAATGTTTTCTCAGGAATCATTTTTTTGTTGGCAAAAGCCTTGTAAGTTTGGACAGCTCTGGTCAGATTCTTGACAGGTTTCTTGGGTATTGTGTATCTGTTCAATTCAGGTTTGCCCTGACGTGTTTGTCTCTTTACTGCCAATGCTGGGGTCCCAAGATGGGTCAAAACCATAATTGGCTTTAAAGGGGGACATTCCAGTGGATGTGTGGTCTTTGTTATTGTAGGCGTACTATGCCATGGGTAGCATCTTGGCCCAGTTATCTGGCAACAGCGCCCATGTTGACAATAATAATGTCAACAGAGGCCATGTTGATACTTTGTTGACATGGCCACTGTCAACTCAAAACTCTAAATCTCCTATGTTTTTTGCTAGTTGTGCTAGCTTAATTCTTTTTTTAAAGTGTTCAGGGGTGCAAACCCAGAAAACACAACAAAATTGTGGCCATCTTGACACAATTAAATATTAAGCTTAATAAAAAACTTGATTTAACCTGATTTTTCCTTTATGTTTACTAATAAAAATTAGTATATTTTTTTATTTGTTTTCACAATGTAAAAGTGTCAATGTCAACACTTTTTAAGCATAACTTATTTTTAATAACAAAACTGAAGCATCTACAACAAAGAAATTAAGTGCATATTTAAAAATATTTTTTATTGAATTATTATATTGAAAAAGACAGTGCACATACATTTGATTGTTAAAATGTTCATGTTATAAATATATATGTGGCACTTATTATGGCTTTAATATATTAAGTGGATTGGTGGCTAACGGCAATTCAATTATTTAAGCATGAGTTACTATGTAAGTAACTATAGAATTTATTATTAAAAATAATGGTGACACTTGTAAATGTTGTTTATTTGCTTGTGATCATCCCCTGGGGTGGAGTTAAGCAAATTAGAGTGGCGTGATTAAGCCTAGATTAATATGTCACCTCATATAAAGAATGTCGTAAGTGATGTTGTTGACACTTTACCCTTTTCAATATCTACCAACAACTTATTAACAACCTCTTATATATACAATGGTAAAATATCATATTACCACTACCCAAATATTATTTTTAATCAAAGAATAAAGAACCTTGATGCTTTTTTTACTTATTTTCATATGTTTTTTTTAATTTTTATGTGAACAAAAATACACAGAAAATGGTTAATTTTTGCTAGCCCGCGTAAATTTAATTAAGTGTACTATGAAAAAACATAGTAAATTTTTTAAAAAAATGTTGATAGTGACAATGTTGTCAAAAATAATGTCTACAATTTTTGTAATTGACAGTGATAATTCATCTTTTTTTACTAATTGTCACTCATAATGTTGACGCTTTTCAATTCTCACATATAAAACTTTATGTTTTAATTACTAAAAACTTCAGATTTTTTGATATGTTGTATTTCAAACTTTTCTCTTTCATATTTTTAATTTTTAAAATAAAATTATATCTAAATATAATACTTTTACATATTTCTCTTAACTTTCAACTTGTTATTTAAAACTATAATAAAATAAAAACTATGCAAGTATTTTTTAACTTTTACATGCCAATAAAAACCATCTAAGAGTTACTTTATATATAATATGCTTTTTAAGTTGGTTTTTTTGTTTTTTTACATAAATTGCTTTATTTTAAACTATTTTACTTATTATTTTAGGACAAAAACATTTCCAAACAGCCCAAAGGAACCAAGCGTCCTTAAAAGCCTACCAAACCCACCAAAAAGAAGCCTGTCTCATCAAAGAAGGCCACTCATAAACCATTCCCAAAGCCCTCACCAAAGCCCTCCCCTGAGCCCTCTCCTTAGAAGAGCCCTTTTCACTCCACTGGGGGAGAGGAATCTGATGGCTTCCTTACAGAGCACATTTTTTACAACTTGGCTTCTGACAAGGAGCCAACCAAGAAGAAGCGCTCAGCCCAAAAGTCCCCACTCAAAGATAAGTCTCCTGCACATGAGGAGCGCCACAATAAGCCCCCTTCTGCTTTCCCCCACCAAACTTCCCCCCTCCCTTCAAGCTCATCTGGGGATGATTCAAAACCCCACCCCAATTACTTCCCTGGCTTCCGCCATGCTCCTGCTGGCCCCTGGGACCCTCTGTTGGCCCACAACATCTGCAACGTTGACAGCAAATTCAAGGTTCCCTCTTCCTTGCCTAAATACTTCCCAATCATGAGCGTAAAGGGTGGGCCAGCCATGGTGGCCAATGGGTATATTTTCTCTTGCAACAATGCCAACTGGGGCTTCAAGAGCCGCCATTACACCTGCAAGGACCGCTCCTGCTTAGTGCGGCTCAACACTGAGTGCTGGGACTTGATCCAAACCATCAAGGGCAAGCATACCTGTATCATGCCAAATACCACTATTGCCCGCCTCTTCAAGTGGTATCTTGTCCAGGTGATGCCTGCCTCCAAAGATCTTTCTGCCACCCAGCTGGCTGTGCTTTCTTGTAAGTACCTCTCCTCAACCAACTTGAAGAGGGTGCCAACCCACAATCAGTTGGTCAAGTTTGTAATTGATAGGCATCAAGCCTCAAACCCCATGGCCAAGAGTGCCGCCAACATCAAGGACCTTATCCTCACAGATGCCCTCAAGAAGACAGAGGATGGTGAGGTGTTCCTGCTCCATGACAATGGGCAGGAAGTGGAGGATAGGATTGTAGCCTACGCCACAACCCAAAAACTGGAGCAGCTGAACACTTCTACCACCTGGCTGTGCAACAGCACATTTGCTACTTGCCCCTCCCTATTCAAGCAGCTTTAGGTCCTTCAGGGGCAGTTTAATGACTAGGTTATCCCCCTTGTCTTCTTTCTCCTTCCTGGTGCCAATACTGAAGTCTATACCAGAGCCTTCAAGATTGTCCAGGATGCTTTGAGCTTCCTTCCCACCAACTAGCTCCCCCCTCCCACCCACACCACAAGGGCCAATCCCTCCTCCTCTGAAAAGGATGAGTCCACCCTAGCCGCAGAGCAGCTAGCTCATGTGCGCTCACTTGGGCAGAAGATGATCATAATGGATTTTGAGCAAGCTCAGTTCAGAGCCTTTGAGGCCACCTTCAATGGAGAATTACAGGGCTACTTCTTCCATTTCAGACAGGCCCTCATAAAACACCTCAAGAGCAAGAAGGAGCTCTTCAACAAGTATCTTAATGATGATAAAGGGAAGTGCCTCATTACCATCACCCAGTTTGCTGCCTTAGCTTTTGTGCAGCAAGAGCATACTGGGATTTTGCTTTGAGGCCCTCCTTGAGGACGCTTACATCAAGAAGCACTCCACCATCTTTAAAGGTTACTTGGATTACTTTGAGCGCCAATGGGTGGGCAAGAAGGTGACTGCCCAGAGAGGTAAGAGCGGGGCCACTGCCCCTTGGAATTTCCAGTGCGCCTGCCTCAAGGGGGAGATGAAGACCACCTCTAGCCTTGGGGTTTGGCACAAGTACCTGAAGGTGAAGTTTGAGGCAAACCCCAAATATAACAAGTTCTTCTCTAATCTACAGGAGGAGCAGGCCCGGACTATCTCCAAGTTCTGCAACCTGGCCAACCAGGTGGCCCCCAAGAAGCAAAATTTCAAGGAGCAGGACTGCCAGTAGGACGTTCAGAAGGTGGTAAAGAAAAAGTAAAAGGTGGCAGAGATTAAGAAGTACCTTGAGGACGTTGCCACTGCTCTTGCTGGTGACTTTAATTAGCTTAATAAACCTTGCTTTGCCTGTATATTTTTACTTTTAAACTTTTAATTTTTTAATTTATTTATAGAATACTAATCTTTTCAGGTATAAATGGTAAGTTTCAGATACAGTTTTAATGTGGTTTAGTAAGAAAATCTTATATTTTGTTAATTTATCTTTAAGGCATGAGATATTTCCAGTTATGCTTATATAAAGTATAATAAATTAAAATTAGAATTTTCTTATATTTTGTATTTATTATGATATATAAAATATCTGTGTTTTTGGTTCATTGTAATTTTAATTTTTATGGGAATAAAAAATAATTTTATAATAAAGAGTGTAATTTTCATAGTAAATTGAAAAAAAGTTGCTTATATCTCCTTATTATCATTACTTGTAATATTTTTTATTGAATTTTTGAACCCTCTGAGGTCATTTTAGTATAATAATGTATTTTAAAAAAATTTATTAAAAATGTTCAGGGTAAAGTGTGCTGTTACTTAAAAAAGTGTCGACATTCAGGAAACGACATTAAGTAAAACCAGGTCGTCACTTTACTATAGTGTCAACATTAAAAGTGTCAGCATGGCCACTGTCAACATTTTTAATGTTGATATGGGCGCTGTTGCCAGTTATCTTGGTTGGTGTTGGCGTAGAATTGTAGGTATTGTTCAAGTATTTGATTCACTTGTTCAGTCTGGCTGTCAGTCTGCAAGTGGTAGGAAGTGGATACACAGCGCTTTACTCCTAAGTCTTTCATCACCTGAGTCCAATAGTTGGAGGTGAATTGGGGGCCTCTGTTAGTGATGATTTCCGCTGGGTGCTGTATTGGGTCAGGATGTGGTTGTGGAAGTGTCTAGCTGTCTCAGCGGCGGTGCAGTGGGTGGTGGTAGGGACAAAATAGGACATTTTAGTAAACTTATCTATTATGACTAAAATGGCATTGAACAAATTTGAAGGGGGGGATTATACAATATAGTCCATTGAAACAGATTGCCAGGGTCACGTTGGTATGTCTAGTGATCTTAGCAGGCCTTCAGGTTTAGATCTACAGATTTTGGTCCTCCCACATGTCTCACAGCCCTCAATGTAGGCGGCCACGTCTTTGTCCATTTGGGGCCAAGCATAATTCTTCTTGATTCCTTGGAGTGTCTTGAGTCTGCCAGGGTGACCGGCCATCTCCAAGTCATGATAGTCTATGAGAACTTTGGTCCTTGTCTTGCCTTTGGGTACATAGATTTGGTTATGTAGTAACAGGGTAGTTCCTTTCAATGAGAATCCTTTCTTATGGTGGTGGCTCTCAGGGTCAGAGGTCAAGTTGGCAATGAGTTCTGTTGAGTATTTGTCTAATTTATGTGCCTCAATTATGTTGGGTTTGCAAGCCATTATTTTCATGTACATCAGCTGGATACCTAGGCTGGCAGGGTTTAGAAGTACGTGAGTGTTATGGTCTTTGGTCTCAGATGTGGAGGGAATCAAGTCTGCTCTTCTTCTCAGTGTGTCGGGTACTAAGTTGACTTTCCCAGGTTTATAGTCAATTATCAGAGTGTAGCTGGCCAGTTCTAGGGCCCATCTGGCCTGTCTCTGGTTCAGCTGTCTGGGTTTAAAGAAGTAAACCAAGTTCTTGCGGTCAGTTAGGACTTTTACTGGGAATCCAGCGCCACATAGGTACCAGCGCCAATGTTTCAGGGTCCTCATTATTGCAAGCATCTCCTTATTGTAGATTGGGTAGTTTCCTTCAGCTGGCAGCATTTTCTTGGAGTAATATGCTACAAGATGTAGCATACTATCCCCTCCTTCCTGAAGAAGGACCCCCTCCACTGCAAAGTTGGATGTGTTGGTTTCCAGTACAAATGGTTTGGATGGATCCAGCATGGCCAGGACAGGGGCAAAAGTGAAGGCAAGCTTCAAGGCTTCAAATGTGGTGGTGCATTCCAGGGTCCAGACAAACAGGGCCTTGTCAGAGCAAAGACAGGTCAGGGGTAGAGTAATGTGAGAAATTTTTTGGATGAAATCCCTGCAATAATTTACCAGGCCCAAAAAACTTCTCACATCATTCCTGCATTTGGGCACCGGCCAGGCAGTTACTGCTTCTACTTTGTCCTGCACCATGGCAAACCCGCCAGTTTTCACTACATATCCTAGGAATTTGACCTCAGACTGAAAGAATTCATATTTTTTCAGCTTGGTGTGTATGTTGGCCTGGGAGAGTTTCTCCAGTATTTGTTCAAGGTGTTGGAGGTGTTCTTCATGTGACTTGCTATATATGAGGATGTTGTCCAAATATGCCACACAGAATTGGTCAAGGTACTTGCCTAGGACAGAGTTGATCATCCTTTGGAAAGTACTGGGGGTGTTGCACAAGCCAAAAAAAATAACTAATTATTCATACAACCCATATCTGGTTTTGAAGGTTGTCTTGTATTTGTCTCCATCTTTGATTCAGATCTGGTTGAAGGCATCTCTTAGGTCAATCTTTCAATACACCTGGGCTCTGGTCAGTACGTTGCAGAGGACATCAGCGTTGGGGATGGATATTGGTTCTTCATCATAGTATTGTTTAGTTTCTGATAGTTTACACATGGGTGCATTCCGCCATCTTTTTTCCCTACAAACAGCATGGGAGACAAGCAAGGGGCCTTTGACACTTGGATAAAACCCTTTTTGGTCATGTCCTCTAGATAAGTCTTCAAGGCTACCTGTTTGCGGTGATTACAGCTGTAGATGGGGCTGTGGTGTGGTTGGGTCCCTGGTAACAGGTCTGTTGTGTGGTTGTAGATTGAATGGCTGGGTAGTTTTATGGCTGCTTCTTTGCTTAAAACATGGTCCCATTTCTGTAGGGGGTAGGTAGTATCCCAACACTAGGCTCTATCTTTATGGTTAAGAGTTTGTTGGGCGGTGTTTGCCAGAGCTCATACAGAAGGGAACAGTGTCACAAGATTCAGGTCATCCTAACATATTAGTTTATTCACAATAGTTCAGGATCAGGCCATGTTTTTCAGACCAGGAGTTACCCAGTATTAGGGGGTGGGGTAAACCTGGCAAGAGAATCAAGGGGGTTGGGTACATGTTCTGTCCAATTTTCAAAAGAAAATTCTTTTTTGAATCTATATCCTGTGTCCAGAGAACTATTTCCCATGATTACTTGTAGGCGGTGTTCTGAGGCTGTCAGTCCTAGTTCCTTGGCCAGGCTGGCGTCAATGAAGCTTTTGCCAGCTCTTGTATCAATGAAGGCTTCAATTTGGCGCTTGATTCCCAATAGTTCCATGGTCACTTAGATGAATTTTTAAGATTGTGCAGAGGTGTTTATTTGTGCCAGGGATACAGGAGAGGTATGCTTTTTGGGGCAAGCTCTGGTTATATGCCCTGCCTCATGGCAGTAGAAACGCAACCCATCTTGATAGTGATGTTGTAGCTCTTTGGGGGACATCCCTGGTTGACTTGGTGTCGCAGTTCTGCCAACACAGGTGGGATACAGGTTTGGACCTTCCTGGTTTAAGCTCAGTACTTTATATAGGGGCAGTAATTCCTCTAGGATCAGTGTGGGCAGATGGTGTTTCAACAGGTCTTTCATAGCTACATTAACTCCTTTTCTGAAGATAATGGCGGCTAATTCATCCTCAAGTTGGGTGCAAGTCTTCAGTTTAAGGGACTTATCTACATAGGCTGGGATGGGCTGGTTTCCTTATTGGATCTCCAACAGAGAGTTCAGCGCATAGTATCTGGTGTCTTGGTTGTCTCCAGTGGCTATCAATTCACTTTCAAATTGGGTGTAATCAAGGCAAAATTTGACATCTTTAGCAGTGGCCTTTCCAAACCAATCCAGTGTGTCTCCTGACAGCATGGCGGCCACCCTCAGGACTTTCTCAGTGTTGCTGGGGTATGTGTTGGTGTTGGCTTGGAAGTGGAGACAGAGGACAGGCATGGCTCAGTGAGATTCTTCTAAGGTGAGTTTGCCTATCTGGGGCATGTCCACCTTGGTCGTGGTCTGGTTCATTATCATGTTTTGTACTTATGACATGGCCATGATATGGGGTTCTGCCTCAAGTGTGGGGTCTTTCAATTCTTGGGCAGGTCAGTTCTTTATCCATGAGAATATCAGGGAGGCAGTTGCCTTATGGGTCTAATAAGTGATTCTCACAAAAAAAGCATATTAGTTGCCCCAAGTGTTAACAACATCTTGGGCCCCAGGTTACCATGTATGTAAAAGATTGACATAATGTCAGGAAGCCAGGCATAGGTAGAGGCATTGGTTATCTTGGGACAGAATACGTCCGGGCCAGAGGGTAATGCCCACCATAGGATGGGTGCTAACTTGATAATAGGCAACCTCCAGAATTAACTCATACATAATGGAACATCCTCCATGTCAACAATTTCAAAAAAATTGCTTTATCTTTTATAATTTCAATTAAAATCTCAAAATAAAAATCAAACATTGCTTCTATTATCAGTATCAATTATTTAATCAAGAAAAAAATAATCTTTAAAATTCAAAATAAGAAAAATATTTTTGAGAATTGTCGACATGGAGGATGTTCCATTCTGTATGAGTTAATTCTGGAGGTTGCCTGATAACATAGGAAACAGATTGCCCAAGAAAAGACCAGGGCCCTGAATTGGGCACCATAGTGTCTACCATTCCTGTCAAAGTAATATAGAGTACTCCAAACAGCTGGGTGGATGTAGTCTCAGCCTCAGTGGGGGTCTCTATTGGGTGGTCAGGTTGCAGAGTTAGGGGTGGAGTCATGGGAACAAATTAGGCAGGCAGATAATTGTACTTGTCTTTGAATAATAAGGGTTGTACCTCAATCCTCTTTCCTTTAGTTCCTATTTATTCAGTTTCTCTAGTCCTTGCCAAGGTATTGGCAATGAGGATAGTCTCCAAGCCGTACTCTGTGTAGGCAGGGTTAGGTGGGTATTTGGTAAAATGCACAGGTCCAAAGGGGGCTCCTGGGGGACAGTATAGTGCCTGGGGGGACGGCAGGTTGGTCTCCAGAGGGGGTGGTTGCCTGATGGTCTACTTGGCTGGAGTTAAGATGGAAGATCCCTAAGACCAGATAAGGTAATATTTGTTTGTCCAAAAGTTCATAAAACTTTATTATCAAAAATGACAATATGGTCATCACCATACCACCGGGCTTCTTATACCATGGGGTTTCCCTTCTTTGATTTTTTCAGGGTTCAGGTTTGCAGACAAGGCACTGGCAGGGCATGGATCTTGGCTTAGAGGCTTGAGGGTAGCAGATCCAGGTTGTGCCTTCTCTGGTGAATAGAAGTAACAATGCTTTGTTCTGTTGCTACTGTTCACCACATCACCTGAGTAGTTCAATTTTACTACCCCTTCTGTACAGAAGACTGGCAGCTGCTGGTGGTCGTTGGCAGAGTTAACAGTAGGTTTTGTTTTAACCTCCTTAAGTCAAGCTACAACCTCTATATAGGTCCAGATCTTTGGTAGCGCAAGGTTAGCAGAAATCTGGTGACCATTTGGGGAATTGTCCTTGGGAGGCTGGCAGGTCTCAGAGTAACTTGTCAACTTGGGTTTGCAATTTAACAGGTTGCCGGGTTCCTGTCCACTTTGTGTGACTCGAGTAGTCTTTGGAGGGTCAGGGTTTGATTCCAGGGTCTGCAATGATGATTTCAAACCTTCAGTATTGATGCTTGGCAGGTTGGAAGGTTTCTGTTCCCCTTGTTTGGAGTCATCTATCTCTGGTGGTCCAGGGTTTGACCCAACTGGCAGCTGGGCAGTTTCCTGTCCACTCTGGTCAACATAAGGCTTTCCCTGAGACTCAGGTTTCAATTCCTGGGTTTTCAATACAAGTATTGAAATGTCATTCATGACACATACCTCATGCATTACAACTATTTTACAGTAGTTTTCAAAGCTCTGATGCTAAGCAAAAAAACTCATCTGTAAGCAAAAACAATCAAGATTTAAGTGAAAACAGTTGAGATTTAAACAAAATCAAATCAGAAGGAAACAAAATAGAAGTGAACCCAAATCTATTAATAATCAATATAAATCAGTTGATTTTGATTTTATTTGAATCTGTGTTGATTTCATTTTAAATATCAGCTGTTTTCACTTAAATCTCAGTTGATTTTGCTTACAGATGAGCTTTTTTGCTTAGCGCCAGAGCTTTAGAAACTACTGTCCTCACCCAAGTGGTTAGCTTGAGCTTCTAGGCATAAAGTAACTAACTTCACTTCACAGAAAGCTTCAAGTCATTAAGTTCTGCAGCTTCTTCTCTTGACAGTCACCATTATGATGGTTCTGAACTATCTATACTTGTCCAGCAACTTTAAGGCTTTCTTAAAGCTACTCTAAAGTCATAGAAAGAGAAACTTTACCTCTATCTTAGGTACAGTAGTTTTCAACCCTGTTGAGATAAACAGAAAATACCAGTCTAAAAACAAAATTTAAAATTAAGGGATTTCTATTAAATTACATTAGATTTGCATCCAATTTGATTTTGCTTTCAGACTGAGTTGTTCTTGTTTTTAGACTGAGATTTTTTGTTTATTGAAACAGGTTTGAAAATTACTGTAAATTTACCCAAATGTATTCTCACCCCAATTGGGATTAGGATTTTGGTGACATCTCAATATATCTATACCAGGATATAAAGCCTTTCTATAATCTTAAAGCACTAGCAAAGGGCCACCTTAATCACATCCCAAGGCAAAAACTAAACCCCAACCACCTTAGTTGAGCAAAACCCCAGCCACTACAGCTGCCCAAACAAAAACCACACACATTTACCTCTTTCAGTCAATCATTCTTTACTTGCCCAGCATCAGCCCACACCTGCAAAACTGCTTAACACCCAGATTATCACAATAAGCCCCAGAATCTGACCCAGGCTTGAAAAACCCACTGCTTGCAACAGAAGACCTCAAAAAGAAATATAACTGAGTTTTACCTAATAGGCCTAACCTAGCAGACTTAATGGCTGCTGAAGAAGGGCCTGAAGGACCAAATTTAGTGAACAGATCAAGCCCAGCCCAAGGGACAATACATGAGACTGGACTTAATCTAGACAGCTTCAGTTACAGCAGAACACCAAAGGGTGGGGATGGTATGCCCTGCAAGTCTGGAAATCAACAGAGAAATCTGCCAAGCTGTTGACTATGCTAGATGACTTAAATGCTATTGTTGAAAAAAAGGGGTTATGGATGAAGTGGTCCAAAAACCCTTAAAAAACCTAGATCCCCCTTTCTGCCAATCAATTTTAATCAGCCAATCACCTGTTGTTTGCTATCAAGCAGAAGTAGCCCCCAGCTAGCTGGTGGTCAGAATTTTTTTAATCATGATGTCATCAAGCCTGATTCTAGCAAGGGGGTCTCAACTGCTTAAACATCCTACTCAACCAATCAGAAACATCATAAGCTCTCCCAGCTCCCGGCCCAGGATCCCTTAAAACCTCTCTATCCCCTGCTCCAGAGACCTGTTTTAGATAGTTTTATTACCCTGGAACAACAAAAGTTTTTCCAGAAACGCTTGAGTATTTGGGCTTTGTGGCCCCAGTGTTTAGAACCCTGGCTCTTGTTATGGTGCAGTTGGCCTTGGACCCCTTGGTTCCCCCCTGGCCAGCCCTCTACGGTTATTCTTCCCCTAACTACTTTACAGATCTCCTTTTACAGATGTTGTTCTTGATTTAAATCTTGACAGACCTCTTAAGATACACTACTAAAGGTTCACAATTAGTAAGCCTCTCCTCTAAATTTGGCTTGGTGCTGGTAAAGAAGCTGAAAATTTGGTTATCATACCTGCATTGCTTCTCCCTGGATATCTTGGCCCACCATTCAGCCCTTACAGTTGTGGTCAAATGGCTGCTGACTCTTTGACAGCCTCCTGGACCACCCTTTACATGCCTGCCCTTCTGCTGATACATCTAATTTACCCTTGGAAGTTATTTGCACCTTGAAAATTTCAACCTTGATCTTTTGCTATACAGCTACAGGGGCTAAGTTGTTGAAACTTTCCTCACAATTTTGCCTAGTTCAACAAAAACAACTCACAATTTTCTTTTTGTACCCTCATCTTATGTTTTTCAATAACACAGTGCGCCACTTGACCCTAACATCATCCCTCATTTGGGTTGAATGTCTTTTTATCCTTTTACCCTTTCACCTAAGTGGTTAGCTTGGGGTTTAATTGCAGAGCAACCAACTCCACTTCCTAAGCACCTTGGGCTATTGGGTTCACCAGCTGTTTCTTCAAATAGCTACCCCAGTGATAGCCTTATGTGTTTCATTCTTGCACAGTACTAATAGGTGTCCCTCCTATATTCACCTGAAAGAGAAGGAAAGAAAGCAGCATGAATCTATTTGATTTGGCAACAACCCTTTGTTATGGCCATTAATGGCACATGCCTGCATACCCTGCTTATCTGTGTTTACCGCAGGTGGGCTAGCTTAAACAGCCATTAGCTCAACACATGAGCTGTGGATTTCTTGGGTCCTGGCGGCCTGTTTGGTTTGTTGGCCATCAAGGGTGGCCTTGATTGTTGTTGGGCTTCTATTGCAATCCTGACAATGTAACTATCTATGGCATATCCAAGCTGTGGGAAGTGGACACAATCACCTTGAGTATTTATTTCTGTGGCAGGTGTGAAGGGAACAGGAAAGTTTGAAAATACAAGGTGGGATGGGAATCTGACCGATGCTATTGGTGGTATTTATGTGCTACCCTTAGCAGAGCTACAGAGTTGAAAACCAACCTGAACTGGATAATAGCTTTTTTGGTTATAAATGGTTATAAAATGTGGAATATGGGTTTAGGTGGTGAAGTGCCCTGGTAATAGTAGCACTGATCACAAAGCTAAATCAGTTTAACTTTATATCTAGGAGTTGATTGCCATGAAATCCTAGATGGTAGTCTCAGCTGGAGAACTCGTGGGGTTTGATCTGTGAGGGGTTGAATCATATGGTTCAATATCTTATTGAAGCCCAACTGTGCAGTTTCAACAAGATTGGTAGAGATCATACCACTACATATTTTAAACTTTATTGGCTGCATACATTTTGCATGGTTATACTGTACCTGTTATTTAATAAGATTGTATCAACTTAACTACAATGATAGATATCCCTGTGATCCTAAATTGATGAGTGTGATGCATGGGTTTGCTTAGTTTATACTCTATCCATGCATGATTAAACTCTGCAACAATAATATATATTTGATTGCTATTAGTTGTGTGTATTTGATTAAACAAATTAACAAAGGTTTGTCCTTTAAGATTAAATAAATATATTTACATCACTAGTAATTTGTTCATAACAACTTCCATGTGCTCATACCTGGATTTGATTTGTCCATCTCAGTCTGTGTGGAACTGTGATCTTTAATTGAATCCTAGGATTTAAGTTGGGTTGTAAATTTTCGAACCTGCATCGAAGATTCAACTTCACCTCGGCTTGGCATTTGGGTAGGAGTCCACTTATGAGTCAACGTTGAGCCACCAGCGACTGTTTTGTTCTATTAGTATTACTGTATTGTGCTTCGCCTGCCAAGTCGGACCATAAACTTTCGTTTTAAAGGGATATACTTTCTAGTTGGATGTTCAAGTTGATCCTAAGTTGCGGGATACACCGTCGTATTCCGACAAGCTCTCGGGTATCATCGCCCGTTTATAGAATCCAGGTCCCAACTTCGAAATGCTTCAGCAGCCAAGCAAAACTATTTTCACCCAATACTGAAGAGCCTAAAGAAAAGATCGAAACAGACGAATCTCATGAAAAAATTATCAGCAAAGATTCGAAATCTGCTACAGAAGGTGAATCGAGCGAGACTAAAGTTGAAGCTGAAGGTAGGCTATAGTTCGATGTTAAACAAGGTGGTTAAAATGGTCTTCGGTTTTTATTTATGCAGTTTGCTTTTTTTTCATAAAATATCCGCTGTATTCTAATTAGATTGTATGGATTTTTATCCATGGGCTTGAAATCTTTGGCTTGTGGTTAGTCAATATTATTAATTTCTTGCTTTTACTCCAAGTGCTCATCTTTTAGTTTTCCTATTTCGAAATCCCATTTGGCTAAGTGTGTTAGGGGAGCTGTTATGCGAGAGGCTTTTCCAAAAATTAAATAAAAGGGTTAACTCTTTATGGTTTTTCCCTCTCAGTTATTTAGTAGTGGCTTTTCTTATTCAGTTTTGACAATATTAGTATAGTTTAGATAAACTTATTCATGCAGAAATATTAAAACATCACTTTAGATAGCGCAGTCCCTAATCTCACAAATAAAAGGAGAAGCCTTCGGGTTAGAGAGAAAATTTCTTCTAGTCTTACGCCTCTGAATGTAGAGAAGCTCAGGCTACAATTGCAGTTTCGTGAGGCTTCCGATGCCCCTTGCTTGAGCAAACTCCCTGCGATCCCTGCTTCGCAATGGAACCAAGCACGGCTCTCGCTGCTTTCATGCCTAAATCTCCCAGCCCGCCGCGAAAAGGCCAACGAAGACGCGAGCAGCTTGTTTTCGGCAGGGGATTCTGTTCTATTAGCGAGCATCTACCCGGGATCAACATATTTCTTAGACAGCCTGGTTGAGCACCTCGCGCACTCCACCAAGTCCTCAGTATTGTCGTTCAACGTGCACGACCTCCAGTCCATGGATTTCGTCAGTCGAGCATTCCCTAGCAACCCTGATTCCGCCCTTCCGATCTACCCCGACTCCAAGAGCCTTAATCGCCTATTTTCAAATGTGCCTGTTGGCACCGAGCGCGCGTCCCAAGGATCAAACTTCAGGAGAGAGGAAGACGAAGATGAGGATGAGGACGAGAATGAAGAAGACGATGAGGACTATGACGCGCCACCTCCCAAGTCACAGAATATTTACTCCTCAGAGGTACCAGGTTTTTTTTTCGTTTCTCTCGTCCAGCCGGCCGACTCCGGTGCTCACCTCTGAGGACCTACTGGTTGGACGGCGGCTTCGCAAGGGGTTCTTCCATCTTATCAACGATGCCTCGTGGAAAGGTGGCGCAGAGCAAGACGGGTTAGTCATTCACTTCAGAGACACGATAAGCTCGCTTCTTGATCGAGCAGGCCACGTAGTAGTACGTGGCTTGTATCAAGCGATCCAAGATTACAGGGTTGCTTCCGGGAGAAAGGTGGCCCTTGTAGTCACTGTTAGCCCTTCCTTCTTAAACCCCTTGCTTCTAAAAAACCATAGCTTTAGCGATGTCACTCGTCGTTTTATGAGTGATGTTGGCCGTTCAGACTGGGCACGCCATTTCACGCTAGTCAATGTGCATCCCTACCTACTAAGCCCAACCTCCAACCAAGTTGCTCTGAAACCCGATGGAGCCACTGCCATTTCTGCCGCCAGCTGGATGCAGGAGCTTGACTTGGCGTATAGACGACGAGCTTTGGAGATCAACCTTAAGAACCTGTTTGGATTGTGCTTGGTGCGTGAAGCAGAGTTAAAGGTTGATTACGACCCAACCGATCTTGATTGGTCTGGCCATCTGGCAAATCAGATCTGGCCAAAGGTTCATTTGCTTCGGTTGGCTTCTGCTTTGACTGGCTATGCCAGCGAAGCACTTGTGCCTTTGGATAAAGCAGCTCTTGTCCACTGTCTTCAACTCGTCCCCTTCCCTGACTTTGAGCCCGCGCCGAGTAGTCCGCCCGCTGAAGGGGGGAAGCCTGTAACACTTGTCGAACCGATCACTCCGAGCAAGCTTGAGGTGGCGCGCAGGTCTTGTGATAGCTACGAGCGCAAGCTTCTTGGATGTGTCGTGAATCCTGACTCAATGGTAGTAGGATTTGAGGATATCCGTATTGCACCCCAGACCGTGGCTACATTGCAAAACCTAATCACATTGCCGCTACTGCGCCCTGCGTGGTTTAGCACCGGCGTCCTCGCAAGACACTTCATCTCAGGTGTACTGTTGTTTGGACCTCCTGGAACAGGAAAGACATTGTTGGCAAAGGCAGTTGCTAAAGAGAGTGGCAGTACAGTGCTTGAAATCAAGGGGAGTGACATTTATAACAAATACGTAGGCGAGGGTGAAAAGGCTGTTCAGGCTCTCTTCCGCCTAGCCCGGCGCCTCACTCCATGCGTCGTTTTTATTGACGAGGTTGACGTGCTATTTGGCGCACGCCGCAACGATTCTCCAAGCTCGGGGCGCCGAGAAATCATCAATCAATTCATGTTAGAATGGGATGGTCTTACCTCCGCTAACAAAGGGATTATGATTATGGCTGCTACCAACCGTCCATTCGATCTCGACGATGCTGTATTGCGCCGTCTTCCCAGACGCATACTTGGTAAGGCCTTAACTTGGCACTGCTAATCCTTCAGTCGACCTCCCCAACAAAGGAGACCGCCACCACATATTGCAGCTTCATCTTCGGGGCGAGTCTCTCTCGGCAGATGTTTGCCTTGCCACCCTTGCTGATAAAACCGAGGGCTACTCGGGATCCGATCTCAAGAACCTATGTGTATCTGCTGCTGTAGCTGCTCTCCAGGACCTTGTACGTACTGAGTTAGGCGCACCACCCGAAGACAAGACATTTGACCTTAAAAAACTGTCTCCCCCTGGGAACGGTGATACACCACGCATCCTCAATGCTTCCCATTTTGCCACTGCCTTGTCTCAAGTCAATGCTTCCATCTCGGATGAGATGGGATCTGTGCTTGAGCTCCGCAAATGGGACAAGCAGTTTGGCGATGGTGCCAAAGCCCGGTCTAAGAAGTTGGCACTGGGGTTTGGTACTGCTGTCCCACCGACCATCCCTGCCGCTAGTCCATAGTTTCAGCCTGTACCATTTACTGCATCTTGCCAACCCCATTGCGCCCATCCGACACGCTATGCTTTCCCTTATTTTCTGCCGTTGATTTAAGTTTGAAACTGAGAGACAATGTAGTCCACATTAACTGCAGAACAAGATAATGTCCTTATATGTGTGCCTCTAATAAAATCCACCATCCAATCCCTAGACTAAACCCCATCAGCAAGCCATGCTAACTTGAATTGATAATAAACCCAGCCTAGAACAACAATCCTAATTTTTTTTCTGTAACGCTTCACCCGCTTACATTGACCTTGGGAGCAATCAAAGTCATTTTTATGGAATTCTATCTCAACAAAAGGTGTTTGATGGGTTGTTCATTCAAAAGCATCACTCTGAAATAGTCCCTTGGTGTACATTACAGTATCAGCTTCCTGGAAGCATAACCATCACCTTATGTAAACATGTGTGATACCATCTCCTGCAATAAAGAACCTAAGCTGCCTCTTCAACCAAACATTATCTGCTGGATATACACCAACCAACCCTATTCTCCAAGCATGAGATCAAACATACCCAGAACTTATGCCAGGTATAGACCCATGAGTGGGCCCCTTAAACCAAATCCCACCAACCCCCAAGTAACAGGGGTGAAGCTACTTCCAATATGAGCATCAAAGCAGCCAACCAAATAGAACCACCATCTAACTTCAGTGGATTTAGATCCACATCCTCTATCTCAACAGCTGCCATCCCCATCCTTCCAACACCTGCTTTCTGAAATAACCCCATCAGAGTACAGGAACAACCCTGAACATCCCCAACCACTATATATACCTTACACGATGGATACAAAGATGTTTAGTCCAGATCAGGGAAGGCTGGAGAAATAACAATATTTATGCATGCATTAGGTGGAAAGCACCCACTAGGCTATCCCTAAAGAGCTTCCAGCATCTCAGGGAAGTTTCAGGAGATTCCCTAAACCCCTTCCCCAGGGCAGCTTGCTACAGTGTCAAAAGAGGAAAAATCCTCAGGGAAACCTTTCCCAGGAATCCCACCCCAAGGGTAGCATTCTGAAAGCACTCAGGGAAACGCTTCCCAGCACACTTTGCTACAGGGGCAAAGAGTTTAATAGCCCCAGGGAAACATTGGCAGGGTGGGGAAGTTTTAACACTCAGATGGCAAAACATCAACACCCCATCAGTGAAACATTGTCATTCCTATCTAAGAACCTGCAAGCCTGTGAGGATGATTCAATGCGCTCCAGGCTGGTTGGCATTGACCATTGGTTGGGTTTAAGGCTTGTTCAACTGACAATGGTCATTTGTGGAAGATCCAGAAGCCTGAATAAATTATATAGGAAGCATTAGGAGAATCTTTTGGTCTTGAATAAGGTATCACTTAAAGCTAATTCTACGGTAGAAAGCAAGTGGCCAGGGTTTGCTTAAGCCTTTCAGGGAACTGTCCTAAAGGTGAAACACTTGGGGTAAGGGCTATATATCAGCAGTTGAATGGTGGGGCCAGGGGGACATTGTTATAGGGTTAGATCTATGTGGATATCTTAAAGATTGCTGTTGATCAGCACTGATAGACTGACTCCATCCTACAGTGAAGAAGAGCAGCAGAACCACAGCTTGATGGGGCTGTAAAGTAGCATTACAGCGGTGAACCTCAGTTTTACTGAAGGTTTACAAGGGGATCTACTGTCTGTGTTATAATAAATTCATATCTGCACCCTAAAGATCAACACATTTAAGCATACAGAGACTCTCCTAGTATCTAGTATAGCAGTGTTGGTCAAGAGGATTAATACCGGCACAGGTGAAGACAGCTCTAATTTAGCCAGACCCCAGATGAGGAATGGTTAATATTTACAAAAGCTTTTAGATTTTTTCAAGAGGCAGAGTTTCTACAAGGTGAACTTTCATAACTACTCCATGAGTTGTACCGCCCTATAGCAGCATACCACATGCAGCAGTTAGGATACATAGAGCAGAGATCAGGATGCTAGCAGGAAGAGGGTTGGACAAGTTTGAATGCTTTTAAGTGTTGCAAATTTACTGATTTTAGTCAGTACTTTAGATTGAGAGAGACAGCAGTCTTGAAGAAAAGGGCAGAGAGTAAGGATAAGATGGTAGCTTCATTGGGAAGCAGCAGTTAATATACTGCAAAGAAAGTTGCTAATCCATAAGGGGGTGGCATAGTGACAGTATCCAAGTAGGACATGAGGGGTAAATAAGTTATTGAGGGATTGGCACTTGGAATTGGCTACATACCTAACAATAAGATATTTTCTGTATTTTAGAACTAGTGGTGGAGTTATTTATGTTGTTAGATATGTCATAGAGAAGCTCTGTGAGTGACCCCTGTGTATTGTAAGATATGTTGACAGGCAAGGTGTCACTCTTGATTGCAACGTCCCCTGCCCCCTGATTGTTGTCCTTGACTAGAATTGAAATTTTCAGAAGGTCTGGAAAGTTGCATACAATCTTTTTTGGAAAGATACAATTTGGCAGTGGCGCAATTAGTCATGATGAAGTCTCTTGGTATTACCTTGGGAGTCTGCAAGATGATAGATAAGATTTTCATAGGTGGCTGTGACATTGAAGGGCCCAACGTGGCTGGGCTCAAGTTTTGTGATGTGGGGATTCAGGGCGTAAACTGGGTCACCCACAGAGTAATTGGCTTCTAGGTGCTTGCTTACCTACTTGGTTTGGTCTTTCTTGATGATGTGGGCTTTAACATGCTATTTTTCCAGGAAAGGGGTGACAGTTGGGTGATTTTTCACGGACTTTAGATTTTAACTTACCCTGGCCCACCCTGGTCACACTATTAGGGGTACTAAAGGCCAGTGCATTGGGGCTGAACCCTGTACTACAGTTAATTCTGGTAAGTAGGATGGGTAGTGCAGTTGAAAAATGCTCTGTCTAGGCAGTATTTGGATGTTCCTGGAAAAGCTTGAAAAATATTTGAAATAGGGACCCATTCAACTTTTCCACACTGCCTGTCAGGAAATCCTGATCTATCAGGGTTGACTGATTCATCTCCTCATCACTAGGGCTATGGAATAAAAATAGACAGGCCACTGCCACATGTGAGACACCTATTCTGGATACATGCAAAAATCTATCAGCTAATTATAGGATCCCTATTTGGAAGATACCTGAGACATTCATGGTCAAAAATTATTGGCTGGTCAAGAAGTTCACATAATTAAGTGTGAACTATTTGAGTTTTCTTATGGTGAATGTGTAACTGCCAGGTGAATTTATATAGAGAGAATACAACATCTGTTTTCATTGAGAGATGGGACAGAGGACCACCTGTGCGCAGTGCTCATTAGACCAAGAACAAGATGGGTCCCCACCCAATGATAGTAAACTTAGTTGGTTGCAACTGAGTCAAGGAATATCCATGCTGAAGAGGGGAAATTAGGCATATCATTTTTCCTCATTTCAAAACCAATATTCAGGTTTGGAATCCAACTCTGGGGGTTGAAAATAGTAGCTTGGGGATGATATAATAGCTAGCTAGTAAGAGTTATCTACAGCTAGACACAAGTCTGGCTGCAGCTTGCCTACACTATAAAAAGCCCTTCCAAGATCACTTGAAAGGCTGACAATTAATAATAACCCACATTGCCACTTATAAAAAGTAGTAGTGTCAAGTAGTCAATAAGAGCGTATTATCAATAATTCCCAGATCCTTCCAAACCACCTCTGTTAAAAGCTGCCAGTGTTGCGTCAACTGTCCATAGGATCTCCCCAACTAATTGGCTCTAGAAAAAAAGGACAGAGCCCCACCAGTTGCTACAAATACACCAAACATCAATTGGAAGTGCATATTTCTCCATACAGATCCATTCTATCAACATGTCTAAATACTTTAATAAAAACAATCCTTCTTCTTCAATAGCACAAAATCTTAACACTTTCATTGGTCTGTGGGTGTTATTAGGTTGTAACTACACGCTCTAAGGTATTTTTTACATAGTACACTTTCATGACATTGCCCACAAGTTCTGATCCTCCATCTTTGATAAGCTTTTTGGGACAACCAAAGCACGCCACAAACTCCTTATTAATGAAGCACTTGATGGTGGTAGCAGTGTGGTTAGTGGTTATCCAAGCTACAGGCCAACAAGTGAAGCATTTAATGTTGGTAACAATGTACTTCTTTCCTAACTTCTCCTCCGCCAGGGGCACTATAACGCCAAGAGCCCATTGTTTGAAGGGCTTCATGGCCTTTATGGATAAGACTGATTTTTGCAGAGAAGGTTTGAATTTATTCTTCTCAAACAATGCACATGTTTCTAAGAGATCAAATATATCTTGGCGCATGCATGGCTACCAGACCTTGTGTTTCATGATTTCAAACAGGTTATGCTTGCAGATGTATCCTAGCGTACAGGGATAACCAGGATAATATCTCTTTATGTAGTTGGGGTTTAAGGCATCTTTTCTTCTGTCTCTTCTCTTTGTAAGATGTTTTCTGTGTCATTTTTAAACTGAATCTTGGTGCTTTTAGCTTTGAGATGGTGGTTGTATTAAGATCTGTCTAGAGTGTACTCTCAGGGCACAGATATAGCAGGGGCCAGTCAGTGTCATGGATAATGTCATCTTAGCCAGAATTGCCTGCCCCCAGAAGAAAGCACCCAAGCAGCTAGCACCAAAAAGCCCATGAAGATCCAGGCTGATCTGAACCAAGTCATTACCAATAAATGGGTTGTGACAAAGAATGCACAGGTTTTGCTGATTTCATCAAATGAGTCAAAAGGCTTGGAAACATCAAAAACAGGTCATTTGATGCATTTTGGCTCCAAAATCAATTTGTGACATCACAAAATCTTAAGTGACTTCTGGAGGCTTGGTGACAAAAACTGAGGTCTGCCACGTCATCCCCAAATCCCAATCCCCATATTGACTTACAATTCCCTAGAACTACTTTAGTAGTTCAATAAACACTATAATGTTAAACCCAATATCAATTTTTTAAAGGTTGCATATCATTCTCCCCCAAAGATGGAGTTCCTTCTTGCTTAAGTTCCTGTGTGTTACCTTGCAGTTTGTAGATTCAATCTTGTGGTTTCTGCAGCCTCTGCGCTTTTTTTGGATCCCCCTTTTTAAATTGAAGAAATTGTGAAACCAATTTGTGAGATTGTGTATTTACAAAATCCAGTCACCATTTCTCAATCAATATTATTTTTCTGCTCTGCCCTGGTTTTTTTGGGCTGTATTGTCCCTCTGCCTCTGCTAGGAGATTTCTGTCTGCAAATTTAACTTTAAAATTTTTGTTAATTTTCAATTCTTTGATTATTTGGTGTTTCATCCTCATTTTGTGAATTTTTAGAATTTCACAGAGACTCCACCATGACAGTCAGGGGCCAGCCTATCATTTCCTGTGATTGACTCTGTATATAGCTGGGAAAGAGCATCATCTGTGAAAAACTCCTTTATATGATTATACTCTATGCAGACTAGTAAGGGACAGGTGTTTGTCCCAATCTGCCTACCACCAAGTTAGGTGAGACTGTGTGTTGAAGTACTGGAGAGACTTATTATCTATGAGAACACAGGGAGGTAAGATAGCACCTTCTAGGTAACAGCGCCACTTCTTAACACAATTAATAATAGTGGTTAGTTTCTTATCATATATTGTGTAGTGTTGCTTGGTATCTATAAGCTTTCATGTTTTTAGGCTACTGGGAGAAAGACTACATCACTGGCTTCTACCTGTAGTATAGCCCCTATGATATAGTCAGAAGTATTGGTTTTGAGTATATACTGGTGGTTTTGATTAGAAAACTGAAGAGCAGATGTAGCTTTGAGGCTTTATTTGATCTTTTTAGATGCTTGGGGTGATGGTCCACATTAAGAGCTGCTTTCAGGAGGGGCTAGGATTGGCTAAATAAAGATTGGTTGCCTGAGAAAGGTAAATGTTTGCTGTTTTATTGATCTTCCTAACCTTGGTAATTGATCTTAGTTTACGATGCCTTTGGTATTAGTAAGGTGGCCCCTTAATAATACTGTGAAAGAATAGGGTGGTTATCTGGGATGGCTATACCAAGGAGTATAGGCATTCTTAGACTAGCTGGGATGTGAATACAGATGGGTTCCTTTTCCTAGAAAGGGGGTAAAGTTTCTCTGTCTATGACTTATGAGTAGCTTTAAGGAAGACTTACTGCTACTGTGCAATAATGGATGGACTAGAAACATCATTAGGGTGGCTTTCTAGAAAAGTAGCTGCTGAACTTAACAATTCAAAGGTATCTAGGAAGTCAAGTTGGTAATTATTCTCCAGAAATATCAAATTAACTCATTAGGTGAGTAAGAACAGGGATATCACATGAAATAATTCCTGATTCTGATGGCCTAGGTAGAAGACACTGATGGGGGCTTAAAAAAGCCTAGATGAAGGACACTGATGAAGGCTCAATAATATAATCAATCTATATTCTAGGGGTTAGGCTATTAGTATAAGTTTGGATTTGGTTGGGGTGAAAATTGAGGAAAGTGCTTCAAAATTTCTCCAAAGTGATTCACTTGAGAAATAAGAGGCAGAACAATTCAAGAAAATGTTGAGGAAAACACGTAAACCTTTCTCGGAAGAAATTTGTTTAAAAAGCAGGAGACAGGGCAATTTGGGAGAATCTTTGGATTTGTTTTTTCTGCAGAGGTAAAATCAAAGAGAAAATTTGAAGAAATTGCAGCAAAACAAGTCTCTTAGTAATTTTCTATAGAAAAAAGTCAATTATGAATATGGCAAAATGTTGAATAAAACAGGGTTATTGTTTGGGGTGTAAGGAAAAAATTGCCAATGTTTTCTTGGTGAAATTTTGTTTCTTATTTAAAATTTTGAAGCCCCATGAAGCAAATAAAAGGGCTTCAGCTGCTTGAAGAAGATGAACATTGATGGGGTTAGTTTGTTTTGAAGCTTATTTTACTAATTATTTTTTATTAGTGGAATAACCTAAAGAATAATCAATATATTCAGAAACAGTAAGATAATTCAATGATATTAACTAAAATAAGGTTGGAAGCTTATTTTATTATAAAAAAGTGGGATTAAAAAAGTTTAATTCTTTGAAAGAACCAGCTTAAAAGGGATTTAGCCTAACACAAGGGGCTAAAAAAAGAGTGGTTGGGTGAACATGGGCTAGAAATGATTGGATAATATTGATAGATCTTAATTTTGAAAATTTCCTGTGTTTTAAATTAAATAAATTCATCCCCAGAACAGTGTGGCAAGAGCTGGTGACCCTCAAGACATACTCAAAGGAGTAGCTGGCCTTAAAGTATGCAAGTGGTTGTATTTCAGAAGGTTTCTAGGTGGATATTCCTTATATAAATAAAAAAGCTTCAAAACCTCATATATTTATAAATGATAGAATCATATAAAATTCCCTTGTATATTTTAACCAAACTATGGGTAAGAGGAGCAGTATAGGCAGTAGCACAAAAAATTTCCAGAAGCCAAACATCTAGGAAGTGGTAGACAATACTATCAAGAGGGCTTTCACTCAACGCAAGAGGAAGAGAGTTATTGATTAATAAGCTTATTAAATTCTTATAGGAGCTGTACACCCACAAAGAAGAAAAAATCCAAGCAGATGTCATAATACATGGGGTAGAGGCTAGAATGATGATAGGAAAAGTCCTGGAGGAGTTTGTAGAACTACAGGTATAATACAACATGCTGGGATTAGAACTCAATCACTTGAAAAATGTCACCCCATGTCAGGATACCAGGAGTACTGTGGAGCTCCAGCAGGTGAGGGAGGAGTTGAAGCAGGTACTGGCATGGCCCACCAGATGATGGGACCTAACTTTACCAGGTAGGAAAGGGCCTTCCCAGCCACAGCCCAAGGTCCAGCCACTGGCAAGGCAGAGTCAATCAATCCCGTGAGTGCCAGGTAAAGCACTCCCAGGAATTGACTATTCTGGCCAGTGGCATCAGAAGTGGGGGGTTGAGATGGTTGGTTTGGGTGTTAGGGGTGGTTCTATGGGGACCAGGTAAGCAGCAGGATTGTTGTATTTCCTGTTGAAGATCAAAGGGTAGATAGTGATTGCTTTGCCGTCACGGACAATTTGGTAGGGTTTGTTGGGTGCGTTTGGACAGGTGTACCACTGCAAGTCTATCAAGGTCCAGGGTTTGTGATCAGGATTATAAGGATACTCAGTGAAATGCACAGGGCCAAATGGAGTGTTGGGTGGGCAGTAGTAGTCAAAGGCTTTGGTTTTATCAACTGGAGTCTGACTATCTATCCAAGTAGATGGGTACTGACGCTTGGGTTTATGCATATGGAAGAGTATCAAAAATAGGTATGGAAACAGATTGGTGAACCAAAGGTTCATAATAACTTTATTTGGTAAGGATGACAATACAGAACTTTTTCAAGTGCCTCTGATTTATATACTTACTCACATGCAGGTGCCTCTGGGCATTCTTCTGATGCTATCTGTGTGGCAAGGCTTAGCATCTCAGGTTCTGCTGTTTGGTTGGCTGCTTCATGGTAATTTTTGGGGGTTTCAGGAACAGTTGTTTGGCTTTTTGATGGTCCATCTTGGCTTGACTGGTCATTGATTTTGGCAGGTTTGGCTTCTGGGGTTTTGGGGGGTTTTCCAATTTGATCACCATTTTTGGACTGGCTTGACAGGCTCTCTTGAGCCCAAAGAACTTGATTAAAAAAGGGGTCCTCAATTGGGGACCCCAAATTACTTAATGGAGGGTGGGCTTGATCTGGGTTTACTGGGCAGCTAAAAATAGCCTGCTCAGGCCCAGCCAAACCCACCAAGGCTTGGGCGTAGCTTTTGGGGCCCAAAGCGGGCCCCTCAGCTACCACCAGGGCGGAAATGGTTCCTGCACCTGGATTTGCTTTGAAAAGCAAAAATACAGGTGCAGGTGAATCTCCCCTGTCTGCTAGCCCCGCCTGGTGGCTAGGAGCGGGTTCAATTCCCGCCCAGGGCCTCAAAAATGTTACTTTTGTAACACCCCAGACTATTTGATCCCTGTATTTGATCCAGGATACCATATGGCCACCTCTCAGGAGCAGGAGTTCCACATCATCTTTTTTTAGAAAAATAATATGGCTGCTCCAAATGGTGATTGTGATGAGAAAATTTGTCATTTTTAATTGCTTCTTTAAGTTATGCTCTTAGGGTGTTGTCTTAATTTTTATTTAGGTGTAAAGAAGGCCTAGATATCAGAGAATGTCACCTTTTAGTTGTATTTAACAATGTATGTTCTTTGAAGGAAGAATTCCATAAAGTTACTCCTTAAAAATTTTGGGGTAGTGTGTTGTTCCTGTCCACCAGTCCCCAAATTGTGTCCTGGGTCATAGCCAGGGACTGGCTGGAAGGGGTTGACATTCTCTAGTAAGGGAAAATGTATCTTATAAATATGTATAGAGGTCAAAATGGGCTTTTATTCACTCTCAGAAGGAAGATCCCCTTAGAAATCTTCTGGTATATGGCCCAGGGGGTCAAGGAAACAATATAGGCTTGCCAATACTTGGAGTCCTCTAACAATATCTTGGAACTCCTTGTACTTAGTCTTGGACTCCTGTACCTTAGTATTGGGCTCCTGTACCTTTATTTTGGGCTCCAGTGGTCTGTTCCAGCTCAGGCTTCTTAACTTTAGCACTGGCTGCCATATCTTGGGCTTCTGTACCTTTAGCTTGGTCTTCAGCTCCTTCTGTAGTCTTTGTGGTCTTTGTAATCCACTTGATCCGGTCCCTGTCAAGCCTCAGATAGCTCTCCCTTTTATAGCTCCTATTCCAAGTCCAAATTCCTTCTCAGAACTCTTCTTTTCCAAAGCTTAAACTATCCAGTTTTTCTCTCTCTACAATATATTAAACTTAATAACTTACTTCAGCCAATGAAAGCCCTGGATTTTTTTGCTTCTGCTTCTCATTTTTTAGGCTTTAATTTAAGAGTTATAGCCCTCAAAACACTGATCAAATAGATTTTTTCTTGCAGCCAATCACACGCCTCTATTCAACTGTTTTGCCAATCAGGTTTCCTGAATGACTTGCTCTTGACTATGGTTCAAACGCAAAGCTGTCTTACTCCAGATAAACAACTTGTCAAAACAGCAGGCTCAACCTGCCAGCAAGATTCCAAACAAGCAGGTTTGTGACCCGCAATCCAACTACCCGGCCACTTGAAGCCAGACTAGGAAGTCAACTCAAATTACCAAATCCAACAACATGAACAGATGATGATCCCATACAGTGGATACCTTGTTTTGGCTCTTGACTCATTACCAGGATCAAGCCACACCCTTCTTTCATCCAACCATGTGATTAACAATCATGTTCCTGTTATCCTTGATTCACATTGACTATATAATCACTATCTATCAATAAAGATTATTATCTAGCTTCTAAATATTTTCCCTCTTGTAACTCTGCTAAAACAGCACAGTTACAACATTGTTAGAACAGGTAGGTTCTCCATCCTACCTTATCTTGAAAAATTCTGTCTGTTGCCCGCACGCGCTGCGGCCAACAAATCCTTGACAGAATTATGTCTGGCCTCCTGCCTGACTGGACCCCGTACACTCCTGGTGCCAAGATACCCAATGGCTTTGTCCTGTACCAGAATACAGTGATTTCACTACCCACCTTCAATGCCATGTCTGCACAAGGACTTGTTCAGGCTCCCTTATCCATTCTGCAACCAACCAACAAAAATGCCATGCCCACCTACGTAGATCAAAGACTGCAAAGCGCTGCCTTGGAACCTTTTGCCGGGGCCAACAATAACGCTGCCACATGGATCTAGTCCGCCCCAAGCAAGCTGGCCCAGATGGAATGCCTGCAAAGGTTTTTGATTGCAGAAATCTCCATCTGCCTGACCCATGATACTGGCACCTGGTACAACAAGTGGCACAAGTAACACGCCAACAAGAACTGTGATACCTTCAAGCAAGACTTCTTGGCAAGATTTGTGCTTAAGGATATGGCGCTCATGATCATATGCCAAGTGAAGAACCTTACCCAGACAGGCACTGTGAAAGAACTCACCTGCGTCTATGAGGAACTCTGACTTTGTTCACCATCTGACATGGCCTTTGACACCCCAGCCACACATCTCATGTACTACAATGCCCTCAAGTTGCATGTGATGAGATAAGTGAACCTGGACCAGGTGATCAACCTGCAAAGCCTGTACTGCAAAGCGGAGGAAGAACAAACCTCCAAAGCCCTTCATAAGGCACAAACTGGGAAACAAGAAAGACCCAAGGATTTCCATCCAGGCGGGCGCTCCACTTGACCACCCCCAGAAACAACAGGAATAACACCAACCATAAACCCACAGGTTCAAATGGACATGGAAGTGGGAACAATGGCCAGTCAAATTGTACCCATTTCCGTATCACTGCTACACAAGGCAATCAAGACAAGGGAAAAGCCCGGGGAGAGCATTAAGCAAGCCAAGCTCTCCCCACACAACTCATGACTTGCCCAATGATGAGTACCAACCCAAGGACGTGAACCAATGCCCAATGATCCAAGTGCTCTCAGAGGACCCAGTACTGTACACCATTGCCAGGCATCCCAATAAACTGATGTCTTATCCTTTCTGTTTTTGCAGTTACACAGGCTCAGCACTCCTGGATTTGGGTGCAGATTGAACCCTAGTCAACAGTAGCTTTGTGGACAAGTTCAAGCTGGCCACCAATCCTTTTCAGATTAAAACATGGTCCTGGCTGATGAACACCACATTGCTGTGACAAGAGAAACCTCCCCCTTCTCTGTCATACTCAAGAACCTCCACTCCACCATCCAAGGTCCTGTCATTGAGTTCCCAAATTTTGACATTGTACTGGGGTTAGACTGGTTACAAAAGAACAATCCTCATATAGACTGGGCAACCTCAGTCTTGATCATCAAGCGTGGAGGTGTCAACCATCAGATCTACCCTGACTCAGTGGATCAACTCCTACGTGACCATGTCTTTGTGCGCATCACAGAGACCCTGGACAAAAAGGAAAACCTGAAAGCAATTGACTGGGACTCCTGCCAGTACAAGATCATACACTTCAAAGATCATCAGGATACTTCCACACCTCAGGATTGCAAAATTGTGGCCTGCCATCCAGAAATCTTCAAGGAATCTCTACCTGGGTTACCTCCAGAGAAACACATCCAACATTCCATCCAGCTCAAAGGAGCTATACCTAAAGCACGTCCTATCTACAGGCTTACCCCAAACAAAGACAACACCCTACGCGCCTACCTCAAGGAGGCATTGGAGAAAGGACTTATCCATCCCTCACAGTCTCCTTTTGGGGCCGCTGTATTCTTTGTGGCCAAGAAGGACGGTACCTTGCATCTGGTCACAGACTACTGAGCCCTAAACAAAGTTACCATCAAGAATTATTATCCACTACCACTGATTGACAATCTCTTTGACACCTTGGGAGGAGCCACAGTCTTCTCCAAGATTAATCTGACTGCAGGCTACAACCAGATTTGCATCAAGGAGAAAGACATCCCCAAAACAGCCTTCCACACTAAATACAGCTCATACAAATGTGTGGTGCTCAACTTTGGCATGACAAACGCCCCATCCACCTTTTTGACCTTCATGAACAAAGTATTTGCGCCACACATAGGCAAGCATACCCTAGTCTACCTGGACAACATTATTGTCTACAGCCCCTAGGTTGAACAGCACTGCAAAGATCTAGAGGCAATCTTTGCTACCCTGGCACAACATAAACTGTTGGCCAAGCCCTCCAAGTGCCAGTTCTTTCGCAAGCAATTACCCTTCCTGGGACACATAGTCTCAAAGGACGGCATCAAACCCAACAGTCAAAAATACAGGCCATATGCAAGATGCTGCCACCCAAGGATAAGTTGGAACTCTGCACCTTCTTGAGGATGATGGCCTATGTACGCCGCTTCATTCCTGACTGTGGCATTTTGACTGCCCCCTTATCTGCCATAACAGGTGCCAAATCCAAGTTTGTGAGGTCTCCCCAATGTGATCTCTGTTTTAGACTCCTCAAGGAGAAGCTCACAACAGCTCCCATCCTGCAATACCCCAAACGTGATGGGAAATACCAAATGGAAACCAACGCCTCAGATGCATCCATTGGGGGAGTACTACAAATCAAAAATAATGATGGTGACTTCCTGCCTGTAGCTTATGAATCACAAAAGTTGACAGATGGTAAGTGTTGATACCCTATCCATGACAAGGAACTGTTGGCCATTGTGCACTGCCTAGTCAAATGGTGTTGTTATCTAGAACAACAGGAAGAATTCACAGCATTGACCAACCACAAGTTGCTCATATACTTTAAAACTCAAGCAAATCTATCTTGCCAACAAGCCTGCTGGATGGAACTCTTGGAGAGATTCAATATGTTCATACAGTACAAACCTGGTCCAGAACTTGCCATGGCAGACGCCCTCTTGCGCCTGTATGTCTGTACCACAAGAGGAGAAAATGGACTCAACCCAGATTGGCCTCTCCTGGTGCCCAAGACAAAGGACAAAGGCTTCCCCCTGGCACCACAGATGTAACAAAAGAAACAGCTATTAAGAACAAGAACTTATTTGTGGATGTATATGGAACCTTGCACAGAAAAATGTCCAACAGGACAACCATCCCTTACATCCCCACACACCAGCAGGTGGACACCATCCTACAATATCATAGAGACCTAGGACATACTAAGAGCCGCAACCTATACAAGTTCCTTAAACACAAGGCCTGGTAGCCAACCCTGTATTGTGACGTTCAAGAAGTCCTAGACCAATGTGAAGTATGTGAGAAATTTGCTAAAAGAAAAGCCCTTCCAAAATCAGTACTACCCATCCGCACACAACTACCCTTCAAGGTGTGGGCCCTCAACATTGTCAGACCCATGCCAGGGAAACACAATGATAAGAAATACATCATCACTGCTATAGACTTTGCTACACAATGGCCAGTAGCCCAAGCAGTAAAGGCGCACACTGGCAATGACGTGTGGCAGTTCATAGGAAGAGAAATAATCAGCAAGTTTGGAAAGCCAGAACTCCTGATGACTACTGGAGGGAAAGAATTGTCCTCTAAAAACACCAACAAATACCTCGCTAAAAATGGGATCAAACATACTGTGACAACACCATACCACCCACAGGCCAATGGAGGTGTAGAGCGGCTAAATGATAGCCTCATACAAGCCTTGGCCAAGCTCACTGCCAGGAGACCTGAAGACTGATATAAGCAGCTATTGACTGCGCTACTTGTGTGCCAAACCTGGGTGAACAGATCCACCGGGAAAAGCCCTTTTGAGTTGGTATACAGCACACAGCCAAATATCATTTAAGCATTGACAGGACCCAAGCTGGAAATCCAAAGCAAAGTCCCTCTTGCTCAGACCCTCAAGTTATAGAGGCCAACAGTAAGCAAACAGAAAAGGGAAACAAACGTCTGCAAAAATCTTTTGTCCCCATCCAAGATAGACATGAAGTTAGGGACAAAGTTTGGGTCATGAACGTTGATAAAAGCAAACTACAACCCAAGAAAGTAGGCCCAGCAATCATCCTAAAGGTAAACAAAAATAACACTTACCTTGTACAAGGACTCAGGAAGCGCAAACAAGACAAAATCCTCCACCACATTTGCCTGAGACCCTGCAAAGCAAGACAAAAACAACACAAAACTGCCCTGCCCATCACAGAACAACAGCTAGTTCAGTATGGTGCCTGGGCTCCTGACAACCTCCCCAACAACCTACCCCCAGAGGAGGCTAATATTCAGTTAGGGGGTGTCAAAACAGCAGGCTCAACCCGCCAGCAAGGTTTCAAGTAAGCAGGTTTGTGACCTGCAATCTAATTACCCGGCCACTCAAAGCCAGACTAAGAAGTTAACTCAAATTGCCAAATCCAACAACATGAACAAATGCTGATCCCCTACAGTGGATACCTTGTTTTAGTGCTCAACTAATTACCAGGATCAAGCCATCCCCCTTCACCATCCAACTGTGTGATCAACACTATCATGTTCCTGTTACCCATGATTCACACCAACTATATAATTATTATCTCTCAATAAAGAATATTATCAAGTTTCTAAATATTTTTCCCCTTATAACTCTTCTAGAACAGCACAGTTACAACAATAACTTGGGTGAACCAAAGATTCATAACACTTTTATTGTGAGAATGGTATTGAGCAACTTCCTGGTAACTCCAGGGTAAAAGTATGCTATCTTTCATGAAAAATCTTTTTCAACTTCCTTTGGGCTGGGTGCTGGAGTTTACTTGGCTTGAGAATCATCAGTGGCACCAATTGGCAGTGATGGGTTTGGCTGAATTCAGATAAAGATTTTTGGTTTCCATCTTAGTCTTAGGATGTTTTTCATTATCCTGCAACACTCTGGGCCACAGAGTCAGGTGTTAGCTTTGGGCTAGATTTTGCAACACCTCATTGGCAGAGTGCTGGCAGTCCACAGAGAAACTGTCCAATTTATTGCATCTCAATTACTAGGCTGGGCAGGTCCATGTACAGGCAAGATCTGTAGGTGGCTAGTGCTTCACTGATCAAGATTAGTTATTTCTCCAAAATTGGGTCAGTTACTGGTTTGAGTCTAGTGATCTGTGGGCTGGCAGTTCCTAGGGATTTGGGTTTTGATTTTAGTAGGAATAATGATGTCTCTTTTTTGGTCAGAAGTAAATCATTATTAGGTTCAGGGTTCAAGTCACACAGTCAGGACACCAACCTTTTGATAGTTAGCAGGCAAGTGTCCCTTGTGACATATAGACTCAGAGAAATTATTGATTCTTAATAAGAGAATTCTGAGCAAACTAATCAGAATAGGAGAAGTTTCAAAATATAAAGTGGCCCAAGGACTTATGACAAAGCTGTGATTTCCTAAAGCATGATTGGGACCTTGGTTAATCTAAGATAAAAATTCACTTTAGAAAAATACCCTTACTAAATAATCAGGCCAGCTACCTACCATCATCAAAAATTATGCTGACCATCCTAGAGAAAAGAAAATCAGTCCTGAACTGAAGGCTTTTGAAGAAAATTCTAAATAAATAGACCAGGAAGTGGCATCAGAATCCCAATGTCTCTTATTAATTACAGGCCTCATAATTGGTCTACCCAGACTTTCAAGCTACTGTAAATTCAGAACCTGAACGTAAAAATGCAGGATTGTCAAATCCTTGGTCCAAACTTTGAATCATTTTTGCAGGATGGCCTTTTTTTAATTAAATTGATTTTTTTGATTATTTATTTGAATATTTGAAAATGCAGGAACTCATAGAAACTTTGCAAAGTTCAAGTCAAACGGCATATGTCCTATGGACAAAATGAATTAACTGGAATCAGATTTGAAGCGTTCAAATCCATCAACCATTTTCATTAAGTTTACTGTTTTTTGAAATTGCGGGATTGTAAAATCCAAGAACCAAATTTCAAATCACTTTTGAATGGCACTAGTAAACTCAGATATTAATTGCAGGAACTGGAATCCAAATTTAATGTACACTAAGCACACTAGGAAACACCAACCCAAATAAAGAAGCTCCACCACAACTAAAATCAAACTAAAAATTCAATCTCAATCACCATAATTAGACATAAAAAGTTATCAAACTTTAAAATCATCCAAAACTAGAAAGGATACAATATTATACACTTCAAATCACAGATATAGAAACTCTGCTACTATTAAAGGCTAAATCAAGAGAAAACAACTACCCACAACTAAACCAATAAATCCAAATAAATACATATTTAATCTAAAATATATGTTTTTATTTTATTTTTATGGACCATCAATCACATTCTCAACCCGCTCCTGCACCAGCCCGCGGGGCAGCCTGTCCACAAGGGCGTCCCAGGGGGTCCAAGAAGAGACCCAGAACCCAACTCAAGGGGAGTCATGCCAATACACAGGCCTCCCAAGGTGTCAGCGCCAGCCAACCACCTCCTGCATCCCAAGCCAGAACTACCAGCTTGAATCCCAGGCAGAAGCCACTTTCAAGGCCTGCTACCAAAGTCTCCTACACCAGGGTCACCAGGAAAACTGAGATTACTTACACCTCCACTGTTTACCCAGTTGTAACCTGGCCCGCACTCTTGATCCAAGAGTTGCTACTTCCTGTCCCCGCGTCTTTGACACCACCTACAAGCCATTGGCCACCACTAAGGAACCATCTGCGCCTATTGTGTATTCAACCATTGACGGCGCCACTGCAAGCAAGCGTGATCTCACCTTCTACACAAAGGTCCCCGTCCCCTGTGTTGATCCTGGTAGCCAGGATGCCGTGGTACCTGCCAAGGGCTGGCGTTGGTGGACAGATAGTGAGTGTGAAGCTCTCCTCAACTGCTTGAACAGGGGAATGACGGTTTGGGATATTGCGTCCTGATTTGGTGTCACAGCCAGATACATTGCCAACATTAACACCAAGTATGGCACAGGGGCAAATTTCCAAATCCACCAAGGCTAAGCGGCAGCCCAAACTCCTTCAGCCTGTTCATATTGATGCAATCAAGTAGTGGGTAGCCAAGGATTGCCACCTGGACACACTTGCTGTCCAATCAATTCTCTCCACAGAGTTTGGGCTTTCTGTTTCTAAAACCCTTGTTTACAAAGCAATGGTTGATTTGGGCTTCTTGTGGAAGGTGCTTGGAGTTTCTCTGTACAATAGGAACAGTGAAAAGACCATCAAGGATTGACACATTTATGCCAAGACATATCTGGCACTAAAGGAGACTGGGAATGTCCAGTTCTTCTATATTGACAAATTGTTGTTTTCCTCCTCACTCAGGTCTAGGCATGGGTGGGTTGAGAAGGGGTCCAAGAATGATGTAGCCCATTGTGCAGCTGTCTGTTCCCAGACCTATTCCATGGTTGCGCTTCTTGGTCCTTGCAATTGGACCAGTATCAGATGATTAAAGGCTCCCATAACAGCAGGACCTTTCTCAATTTTCTCCAAGCCATCAAGGAGTACCTTTGGATAAATTACAGTGGCACAACCAACGTTGTTGTGCTTGATAATGTCAGGCTCCACAAAGTGGATCTGGTTGTGTCCAAATTCCCCCCATTGACAAAAACAGCCATTCTGCCAGTCACTGCCTTGAAGACTGCCCAATGAGACTCCTCTTTCTCCCCATATTATCCATTTCTTAACCTAATTAAGGAGGTCTTTGGGCAGATCAAGAATAAGGTGAAGAAAGGCCTCCCTCAGGACACCAAGGATCTCTTCAACATCCTTGAGGTCAGTCAATTTGTAATGGTACCAGATATGATGGCAGCTTTTTACAAGCACTCAGAATCCTTCCTCCCCAAAGCCCTGGCCTCTGAGCCAATCAGATAAATGGGCACTCCAGGTTTTATTTGTTTTTCTTTTATTTATTTTGTTTTTATTAGGACTCAAAAATTATTATTTATATATAATAACATGATGTTTGATTGTATTAAAGACATATAAGAATATATAGAAAAGGTGAGTAAAATTAATTATACTAGGTAAGAGGACATATATTTTTATTCTAATGCACTGAATGATATATTGACTGTTGCACTAACAAATAAATAGATTTAAAAAGATAGAAATAGATTAATTTTATTTAAACAATTATGAATTCTTGTTGGTACTTTGGCTTTTTTAAGCCATAAATCAGACCTTGCAGGTCATCATTTGATCCTTATTATTTCAGTGCCACTATAGCCACACAACACGGAAACCAATGATTTTCATGTATCACTTACTAATTAGTACTTAGGACCCGGGTCAAGCATATCAAATATATTTATCAAATCATATTACCAGGGAAAGGTAATTCAAGTTCTAAACAATCACTTGTTTAGAATATAAGTGGAGCGGGCCGCAAGATGTAGATAAATTCAATTCTTGTTGTTCATCTATGTGATAAATAAACCTGTACTTGACAAGCTAATAAATAAAAACATTTTTAACTTATTTTTAATATTTGACGTGGTCAAAACTTTAACTAATGTCTTTTAATATATTTATATATATTAATATTATAATTTACATAATAAATTTTAAAATAAAAATTAAATATTAAAAGTAAAATTATAATTATAAATCTTAAAAGTTAAATATTAAAGTTTAAATAATCAAAATATAACAATTTTATTAAATTGTGATTTATTCTAATATTGAAATATTTGATATTAAAACTTTTAATATTGTAATATGTATTATTAAAATTTTAATATTAACTTTTAGATACTAAATATTTTTAATATTTAAATGTTTAATATTAAAAATTTTATAGAAAATTTTAATAGTACATATTTCAGTATTGAAAAATTTAGTATTAAAATATAAAAAGTAAAAAAATTAATTTGTAAGGGGAAAATATTTATTGGAGGATGCTAACTGCAAAGGGAATGTGATTATTCCAGGGAATTATACCCCAAAATTAAATTTTCAGCTAATGCATCTAATTGGATCCACGTACTCTTCTGTACGTGGTGGACAACCCTGGATTCAATTGCTAGAGGGGTGGCGCCCTGTACCCTGGTGGTTGCTGATTGTTTGATAAAAGGCAGGCGGGTGAGTGAATTGACTAGTAGGTTTTTTTCAGGGGGGCACGTAGTACCCGTATAGTGTTGCCAATGCAAATGAGTCATACAGGACGTGCTCAATTGTCTTATATCCCCGTGGAGTCTCTGGCGGTCAAGGGCTACGCGGCAAATATCCATGTGAATAGGTACATCCTCCAACTTTTTGACATTGGTTTTTAATATGCAGTGTAGGAGGATTCCAAGGTATACCGCAACGTGGATTCTCTGCAAGGTATACTTTTCTGAGAATGTACATAATTTTTTGAAAGTTTGAACTAACCTATTAATATAGGAGGTTTGATTGAACTTGAAGAGGATTCTGGGGGGCGCCTGACTTGAATCAGCCCCCCAGGCCTTGGCAAACAATATTAATAAAGGTTTAAAATTATTCACAAGGCCACATCCCCGACTTTATTTAATAGTGCCTTAAAAACTTCATTAAAAATTGCAGATTTCAAATATTCATTTCCTATTTGAAAGTTGATTTTTATTAAATTCTTTTCATATTTGTTGATGTTTGTGAAGGGGGATCATTGAATGCTTTTGTATATGTATTCATTGAAGTTCAGTTTGATATCCCCTCAAATTTCATTCATTTCTTTGATTTTGATATTTGATCCTAGTTTATATGCTTCCCTTATCCATGGCAAGCACCCCGCAGGTGATGAATATTCCCTATCTGAGCTTCAATATTAAAAAAATTATTCATATTCTGTTGAATTATTTTATTTATTTGGTTTTTATTTATTTGTTTTACAGGGGCCACCAGTTACTGGTAACCCCCATAAAACCAACTTGGCGTATAAGCTGCCACTTCCGCAACCTCATCCCCATTCCTGGTGATGACTAAAATAAATATAAGTAAAACATAAAAGGACTTACTAATTGTTTCCCCTGTGGCCCACTCAGCCACAGGCGCCACTTTGGCAAACTTCATGAGCATTGGATGCTCTTCATTAATTTTTTCTAGGCTGAATTTTTTCTTATCTTTATTGCAACTTGTGTTTCTTCTTGGTTTTCATTTGATAAAGCTTCTATATTTCTTGAAGCGCTTCTGCTTCCTGATTGTGTCTCATTTTTCATCTGTTTCCATTTGATTGTTTTCCTCTTCATTGGTGTTGATTTCCTTTTGAATTTCTGTTCCTTCAATCAGTTTGATCTTATTGTTTTCTTTGGCCCCCTGCCAGAACTCCCACAAATTGTAGGCCGTGTTGTTGAACTTCAGACTTGATGAAATTGTTTCCTGTAGATTAAGTAATGCTTCTTTGTTCTTTTCATCTATAATATTTCCCAATTTATCCAGAGCACCTTCTTTTGACTGGATTAGTGACTGGCCCTTGTTACCCAGCTTTCCTGTCACTATTTCCCTGATATTTCTTTCTATTTCAACAACCTTTTACAGGTGTGCTTCTAATTTGTTGATCAAGTTATAGATTGAGACATTTTGTTTGAATTCCATCAAAAAACTGGTTTTTATAGACTATTTTCAATGCATACATATCTTTCATCATCATTAATAAATTAAAGACAATAAACGTAAATATTGGATTAGAATATTGCAATTAGATGTCAACTCTTGATATTTTGATATTATGTGCATAACTCAATGCATTTTGTTTAATAAAATCTATTTTAAACTAGGTTTTTTTATTACAATTTAAAATAAATTGACTGTGTTTATATCAGAGAGCCATTAACGCTTAGTACAAATATTGAAAATTAGTGCATTTTACAGCTTGTATATTTACCTATTGGTAATAATTCTGTAAACTTTCCAGTTGGATTTTGTGAGGTAATAATAATGTAATGTGTTAATAGAATACTGTTTATTGTCATTAATTGGCTGATTTTCTTTGCTGTGGTGATTGTGCATTTTCTGATATTTACGCACTAGTATCCAATTGGTTGGCTTCACATCCAATTGGATACTAGTGCGTAAATATCAGAAAATGCACAATCACCACAGCAAAGAAAATCAGCCAATTAATGACAATAAACAGTATTCTATTAACACATTACTTTATTATTACCTTGCAAAATCCAACTGGAAAGTTTACAGAATTATTACCAATAGGTAAATATACAGGCTGTAAAATGCACTATGTATCAATATTTGTACTAAGTGTTAATGGCTCTCTAATATAAACACACTCTGTTTTAATAAGTTACAATGAAAAGGGCCAAGTTTACAATGAATTTTATCAATCAAAATGCATTGAGTTATGCACATAATTTCTAAAAACAAGAGTTGATGTCTAATTGAAATATTCTAATGCAATATTTACATTTATGGTCTTTAATTTATTAATGATGATGAAAAATATGTATGCTCATAATTTTAAGCTATTTTTAAAATGTACAACATTGTAATAATTATGGGAAATGTTGATAATGTAAAAAGAAAATATTATTAATTATAAATTTAAAGAGAGATATCAATTTTAATAAGTTATCACAAAGAAAAGATTTATTTACTAATCAAAGGACGGGAAGGGGAGGGAATGGGAGGAATGAACATTGCCTTCATCTGCACCTGTGAAAGAGGCAACATCAGAGATAGTGGGGATGGAATGGGTGGTGGTTTGGGAGTCAGGGTTGGAAGGCAGGTGGCTTGATGGGGGGTTGGGGAGGCAGGATTTGTTGACTGGGAAGGGGCAGCAAGAGCTGATTGCTTCAATTGCTCAAATTATTCTTCTGTCACATATACTGGCTTGACAAAACAGATGGACTGGCGTGGGGGGAGACAGGGGTCCTTTCTGGACTTATCACTATCACTTGCATAGAAGATGATGAGATCAAATAAGTCCTGGACGGACACAGAAGGGAGAAGCTCATACCCCTTATCAATTTGGGTGCATAGTTTGTTGTAGGTGGCAGGCTTTAAGCGCCTGAGGGCGGAACCAAAATTGTAGAGATATACATTGCAAGATGCATGTTGGCGTAGTTGATGGGGTAGGACCAGCAGGTATGCCCCGCAGCCCTGATTTCTTTGGTAGCCCATTCCCGCTGCTCCATCTCTGCACTCAGTACAACTGTGTGCACAGTGTTTTGTGTGGCCCACTCCTCCAGCATGGCCTTGAGCTCTGTCTAGTAGGCATACCCATCTGCAGTGTTCAATATGCCAAGTAATAATTGACGCCCAATGGGGAAACTGCCAATAAAACCCCAACAAACCGATACAATATTGGGTTGCGCTTGTACACGTCAGACTGAATACACTTTTCTCCAAAGTCTTGGATACTTGCAGATATCTTAGCATACAACAGGAAGATTACATCATTACAGGCCCTCATTGCCCTTCCTTAGATAAAATTAGTAATAGTTGAATTGTAGGGGTCAGTGTCCACCAAAATAGGGCCACTGAGAACTTGATTGGACAAGATTATAGCAGCAACCAAAACTCCGTGCATCCACAAATTCACCGTTCTTTTGTTGGTGAAGATGCTGTGGAGTCCCAACTGGAGACATACCTGGACCAGGGGCATCCACGGGTCACGTTCCATAATGGTCATCATAAGGAGATGGGTTGTGTTATCTTTGGTCAAAGTACAGGCGCCAGTTGGGGTCTTCTTGGTAGGGGGCACAGTTGGTGTGGGCTTGCAGGGTTGCAGCCACAGTAGACTTTGTAAACCCCATTGCGGCCGCAATTTCCCCAAGGGTCATAAGCTTCCCTTGCTTTTCAACCATTTTGAGAACAATCTCTGGAGCAATTAGTTTTCTTCTGCGTCTTGCAGGCTGATTGGCTGGGGGAGGGATGTGTTCTTCATGGGAACTGGTCAATGCCATCTGATTGGCTGTTTTGGGGTCCTGGTCTCTCTGGGTGACCCCATGGCTAAAATGGCTGGTTCCAGATGCCATTGCTGATAAGGGATTTGGGTTAGCAGCTGCCTGTGCGTGATGGGCAAACAAGGCCATGCTTGAGGACGTGGGAGAAAGAACACACTCCTGGGTAGTGCTTGTGGAGAGGCCTGGGGGTTGGGAGTGGCCATAGAGGGAGGCTTCACTATTAGAAGACCCAGTGTAGCCCTGCATAATTTTGTCAAGACAGGGAACAGCTTGTTGACTCAGTTGTTATTGAAAGAAGACATAATAAATTTTTATTAAATTTTAAACTCAAGAAGAGGAATGTATATTTTAGCCAATATTATTGTTATATATGTTAATTTTGTGAATATTATGATCTAAATTTTAGCCGTCCTAAATTGGAATAGGGTGATTTTTGAGAATGCCTATGATTCCTAAAAGAATCAGCACAAATCCACTCTAGATCCTTTAGCATCCTTTTTGAGACACCCATAAATTATATTTATTTCAAATTCCTTGCAATTATGATTTGAAACTTGGTTCTTGGATTTGACAATCCCACAATTTCAGATTTGTTAAGTTTTACATGATGTCTATGATTTGTTTGAAATACAGGAAATCTCAAATTGTACATTAGAATCCCACATTTCTGATTCATGTATCACACATTTGTTTGCTGGGTTTTGTCTTTTGTTAGTTGAGTTATCTGCTCAAGAGATTCAAAATTTGCCAATTTAAATAAATCAAAAAAGTCAAATTAAATGTTTGATTTTATTAAATATTTTATTTTTCACTCAGCTGAGTTGTCTGCAAAAGTGATTCAAAATTTGGACCAAGGATTTGACAATCCCGCACTTTTATGTTCAGGTTCTGAATTTACAGTACCAAGCCTAGAATAATATAAGCCCAAAAAAAGTATAAAACCAAGATACCCAAGACCAGGACTGTATTTTCATTGTGAAATAAATTTTTATAAACTATTTGTTGATTTGAATTATGATTTATCTTTTTTAATCCTTTATGACTCAAAATCTACCTAATCTAGCCCAGAAGGTATTTTTTCAAAAAAAACTCAATACCCTGAATCCCAACTACACCCAATTTCCTAGTTTGCCTTTTGTCCCAATAAATTTCACAGATTTTCCCCTAATACCAAATTTAAAGAATTCAAACTAGAAATTATCCTTCATGATGACCCCCTAGGAATTAAAGAAAGGAAGAATGAGTAAACCAAGAAGGAATCTTTTATGTTATTTTGCTGGAAGTATTTAAGACAAAAATAATTGGTTTCCAGTGTATCTACTATCAATAGAGTCATTTCTTGCCCCTAATTCTGACTGCCTGCCTATTATTAATGCCATAACTATTGCCCCCACCAAATAGCTCTTTGGAGTCATCATATTGCCTTCACAGGTACAGTTGACTATATGGTGCTATCTTCCTGGTCTTGATAATAATAGACCGGTCTTTCCCAGACATAATCAAGTTAGCTCTCATCTTATGATGATCCTTGCCCTCTAGCTTTGTCACCTGATCATCCCATTTATTTTGGAGGGTCTACTGCTAGGTCTTGGAGCCCTGAAAGACATCCATATAAAGAATGGGGCTGCCTTGAAGCATTTGTATAACTGTGCATTTGTCCACATCCTCAATTTGGTATTCTTCATAATGAGATTTAAAATGAGGTTAGAGAGGCTGACTCTCTTAATTCTCCCCTCAGTCTTTTCCCTCAGTTTAGTTATTCTCTCTTGTTAATTGGTTCCGAACTAGGTGTGATTACCTTGGTTGTTGGTTAAACCTGTTTGGTTTTGCTTATGCTTGAAATTAGAGCTGGTTCTATAGGCTGGAAATTCGGGTTGCTTACTGTCTTATCCACAGTTATACTTGTCTGCTGAACATTTATGTTTCTGGCCCTGGGTCTTTTGAAAATAATTTTTAGGTTTTTTATGCCTTTTTACTTCACAGTAAAGTCTCTGTAGGCCAGTACAGTTTCGAGATACAAATGGTGCATGTTGTGTGGCTTCTTGAATCATAGTAGTTGATGCAGATAAAGGGGCTGTCAAAAACCATGTCAATTGAAGCTCAAGGATGTAGGTCCTTGTAGGCTTGGGTCGATTCCTTTAAACTTCCTGTTTCAACTGGTTTTTGACCTCTCTGGAAATTATGAGTACATTGTCTTTCAACAAAAATCAAGCTATAAAGTCTTCTTTGTTTTTTTACCAGTATCCTTAAGTATTGTCTTCCTATCAGTAAAAACAATATTTCTGCATCATGTGTGATTTTGATGAAAACTCCTGTGATCCAGAAATTTTCAGGGCACTCTATCTACATGAGCTTGATTTTAGTGGAATGCATCCAGGTTGTGGTATTATCATGTTTTTTCTTGTGAAATTTTTTATCATGACCCTGTGTAGCCATTAGGCCATGTGTTTAGAATCTGATTTAAGTGTTATTATTGATTTTATTGTTATTTAACTAGTGCTGGAGTCTGAAAGAATCCTTGTACAGAGACATTATTAAAGTCTGTTAAGTAGAGGACCATTTCTTAGTAGACAAAGTTTCCTTTGATGATGGTGGTGCCCACAGTATATGGTATTCAACCTGTGAGGATATCAACTATGATGCTTTTATGGATTTTTCTTTTTCAGTGTATACAGCATTATTTAGGAATATTGCTAATAGGAAGGGGATTGAACCCCTACTTCTTCTACCAATGCTGTAACTATGCTCTTTTAGAAGATTTACAGAAAACGGGAAAATTATATTGGAATATATTATCTCTATATTTTAAAAAATTTATTTTTATTTTATTTTTAGTATCATCGGGGGTAGTTGGATGCTCCTGTTATATGAGGCTCTATTCTTGGTAAATGAATTGTGCCCCTAAACGGAAATAATTAGCTATTATGTCTCAGTTAGTGAGCTAGGCTTATTACATCCTTTAAGGAAATCTTTTCTTACTCATTGGATGTTGATTCCAGCCTCCCAATTAATTTTTTGTTGACACCAGACTTAAAACTCTTCTCTAAGAAATTTCAAGACACATAAAGCACCCAGGGAGTTAACCTCAGTTCTACTGCTACTATAGGTGAATTATACTGTAAAATTAATTCAAATCCTATTTTAAATCATTTTAATTCAACCTGAAATCATTTTAAATTAATGAAAACTATGAAATTGCATAACCCCGATAAACCAGCCTTAAATGCAAAATACATAAAATTAGAGCCAGAACTTATATATTTAATTTAAACCCTTCCAAACATGATTACATGGATTTCAATCATGAAGAGGACCAATAATATAAAAAAAAGATACATTATTTTAATAATAGCACTGATGTAAGCACCTCTTCATACAATCAAGTTAAAAATGAATGCAGTAACAACCAAGTGGTCTCAAATCACCTCAAAATTGACTAATCAGTCCACCGTAATCTACCAGATTCCTTGTAATAAGCCACTCAAGCCAAACTCAGCAATGTATTAGAGAGCATCCTCAAATTACAAGCCTTACATTTCCCATCTCTTATTAGGCCAGGAATGCCCCGGGAGCTGGTGAATCCTAAATCTTTACAGCATTTTCACTTCACTACTTAAGTCTCCTTCTTTTTATGAGAGTAAATTATCCATAAAGTTTGAAACAAACCTTTTTTCTATATTTTTATTCTTTATTATTAGTTAAATTAGGATATTTTTCAAGGATTCACTTGGCAATGAAGCCACCTAATTTACCACTGCTGCTTTTTCTCAGAACATTACTCCTGATTACTAATGCCACTTTAGGGTTTTTCTACCTTTACTTTACTCCCATCAAACCCTTGTATGAATATAATTGATACAAGTTTGGACCTCATCAACCTCACTCTACTCATATTAACCCCACCTTTATATCTCCTGTGATACATCCTTATAGCACATGATAAATTCTGGGGTCTACTTCTGTATAATATTTCTTCTGCTATTTTTCCCTTTCTTAGGGAGATTCCAATTGATATGGAATTTAATAAACCTGCCCATGGACAGCACCCTGGTAGGTTCATATTTATTAAACTTCAGCTTGGATGTGTTTCTACATTCTATTGGAGAGCAACTCCCCAGTAGATGGATTCCTGATGTAAAGTTCCTGTCCCCCTCTGGCACTTGATAGGGAATCCTACCTTAGGCAAACCAAGAAGTACCCTGGGAAGCCTACTCAGCTCCTCTCTAAGCTAAAATACTTGGTGCATACACTAAGATTGAAATATGTGCTATCATATCCCCACAATTTGTTACAACATCCCCCAAGGTGGTTTTTACAGTAGAACACCAAATAGTAGGATAGCACATCTGCCCCAAACCAGAAACCAAATACAAAGAGTTTTCAAGCCCTTAGTTACACTGGATAATTTAAATGCTGACATTGGCAAAAAATGGGGTTAACTGGGAATAGCTCAGATACCCTTGGAATATCTGGATCTTCCCCCTTTTTTCTGATTAATTATGATAAATTAATCATGCAGTATTCACTGTTTAGCTTTGATAGCGCTTGACCCTCTGGTTGCTAATTTTCTTGGATTATGACATCCTTGAGTCAAATCCCCAAGCAGGCCCCTAATCTGCTTTAAATATTTGCCTCAGCCAACTGGATGGCGTAAAAACTCCCCCACACCCCTTCCTAAACTCCCTTAAAACTTACCAGTTTCTCCTCTAGAAACTTGTTTATAGATAGCTTAATATCCATGATCAAAATAAAATAAATAAGTTTGAACCCCATGTTGGGATACCTTGGACTTTTGGCCCCTGTAGTTGATAATGTTTTCTCAACTTTATTCTGCTTTGCAGCTGAGTCCTTTGTTATCCCTTAGCCAACCCTGTACTTGGCTGCTCCACCATCTTCCATCCCTAATTTTCTCTCCAAATGCTTTTCTCATTTTTGATTTTAGTTGCTGCCTTCTGTTATACCTCCAAATGCACAAAACTAGTGAGCCCCTCCACCTAATTTGGTTTATTTATGCTTAATCAGTTGAAAATTTGTTTAATTTACCCTCATTGTTTTCACTGAATAGTGCAGCCTGCCATCTAACTCTTACTGTGGTAGTCCCAGTCTGGGTAAATTCTTACTGAATTTGGGGGTCCTCATTCAATGATATGAAGCCTCTTTTAAAGGCTGCATATCCTAGTCAATCAGGAAGCTCCATATTCCCCCAATCTCCCACCATTTTACCAATAATAATGACATACTATCTATTAATAAAGCCCTGAGTTGTCTCTCTAACAAATTGATTTAATCAAAAAATTCCAGTTTCCCAATTTCAGGTGGGAAACTATTTCAAGAGAATACAATCCAGAAAACAGTGATCATACCCCCATCTTGCCCACCACAAAAATATGAGCAAGGAGATCTAATCCCCTTAATTACTCATTTTTAAACAAATATTTAGTAATTTATTGATATATTCACCTAGAAGTCATTGCTACATTCTAGTCTTTACCTTTTTATCTGGTCTAAAACTTTTAAAGTTGCAAGGTTTCACAAACCCTTGCAGCTTTATTCAGATTGGATTATTAGTCTAATTCACATATTATGCATACCTTTAATAGTCTCTACTATTGATTTTTGCTTCAAAACAAGAAAAGCCCTTCAACCCCAAGGTTTAAACCAGGATCTGCTTGCTTTAGACGTCACAAACCTACCTCTGAGATTTTACCTAGTGTCTCTCACCCTATCTTCTCAGTTTAAAGGTACTGCTATCTTTTGTATCTCTCTTCTTGTGCTCTTAACCTCTAAAGAAGCCCCTTTACTGTAAGCTGCTAAGTAAAAATCTCCAGGACCCTCACCTTATGTATCAAAATTAAACAGAGAATCTATTTCTGTTGGTCACTTTGCTTCTTTTTCTTCATGCTCTGTAAAATGTTGGGGGAATGGCGGTATAACCTTAAAGTTTGTAGGTTCACTTTAGTTCTTTCTTCACCTCTTGCCTGACAGATATTCTAATACCATTTTCTTGAAAGCAGACAACATCTTGAATATCTCTATTGATACTTTCCTGCCTACCTAGCCTTCTCTTGGATCAAAATTTGCCTAGAGTCCAAGATTTTCTCACTTCTCTTTCTCTTGTCTGAACCCCCAATTCTCATAAAAAATACTTGTCTTCTCCTGGTGTTAACAATTCCCAGAGTTTAGGTGTGACTCCTTCTCTTGCCCAGGCTCCCCTTTCCAACAGTGACATTCCAGTTCCAACAGATCATTTCCTCTGGCTTGTTGCTGGGATAGTTATCTCAATCATTCACAGGCTTTTCCTTTGCTTTTCATTTCCTTTCCCCTTTGGTATTTACCTTTGATTTTCAATCCCAGTGATTCTCTGGGTTGTGTCCTGATGGCACTCTTTACCAGAATATGAAACAGGCACCTTTATCCTAGAACCTCTTTCTTACACCTGTAATAACCTGACTTTGGATCTTGGGCAGGTTGAGCAAGACATAGGCCTTTGTTGTGAATGCCGCCATTCACCATGTTTTGCTTTTGCCCTTTGAAATGAGTCTGACTTCAAATTGGGAAATTCAATTGTTCAGTTTCCTGATTCTGTGCAACTCACTTGCCCCACTAATGCTTGTGGCAAGTGATCCTAGCGTTCATGTACTTTTTTGTGGTAAAGATTCACAGTATATATTGCATTTCACTTCTACCAATAAAATTAAATTTCTATTCACATTTTTGTCTTTGTGTCTCCACGTACTTTGGCGCCTCTCTAGCCACATCTAGCAGATATTATTCATTCAGGGCCACAAGGTAATTACATAGCCTTCCCTGCCATTCTAACCAAGACTTAGTACAAATCCAATCCTAAGTTTAGGATTTCCCGTTGTGACTCTGTCCCTTGCCTCAGATCACAACAGCCTTGATCTATGGCTTGGAAACTTGTTAGGGTGTTTGATCTGAGGTTTTATACAGTAGTTTTCAAAACTATGATGCTAAGAAAAAACTCATAAATAAGATAAGCTGACTCAGATGTAAAAAAATCAACAAAGATTCAAAAAAATCAAGACCCAATAGATTTATATTGATTGACAGTAGATTTGGGCCCACTGCTGTTTTTTATTTGAGTTTATTTTGCTTTCTGACAAGTTAGTTTTGTTTTCATCTGGATTATTTTTGCTTTGAGATGAGTTTTTTAGCAACATAGCTTTAAAAACTACCAATTTATCTGTAAATGGTTCCTTGTGTCAAGTATATACTTCTGGGAAGTATAATAAACAAGATAAAGAGAAAAATTAAGAAGAGAATGATACTTTATTGGATATGAATATAGGATAATATGTAGTATCATGGAAAGGCAAATACTGTCCATGCATGTCATGGAAGTCATGGGTCTTATCCAAGTAATGTTCCTCTTAAGTCATGAGGCTTGTTCAAGTTATGTTCTGCTTAGGATTTGGAATGTTAATTCCTGTGATAGATGGCTGAATAATAGTAGTGCCACCAAATTAATGATTAGTTAGGTAATCATTTTTCAAGTCACTCAGGGAATCAATTTCCCAAGAGGGAGTAATCAAAGATTTTATGGAACTTGAGAGATGATGATTAAAGATTTTCCATCCTATGAAATGCTTTGAGCCTTTGAAATTTAAAGGCTGCTATTAAGCTCAATAATACACATGATGTTTATGAGAAGGAGCTGTCAGTCCAGCAACCCTGGGATCTCATCTGGGAGGGGCAACCACCTTAACTTACACATAAAAGCAATATTTCATAAAGTCTGAGAGATTGCCATATAAAGATTGCTGGTAACAAAGAAGTATTTTTATCTAAGCACAGCATAATTTCACAGTGGCCAACCAAAGCAAAGAGATTTTTTCCAATGCAGAGATAAATTTTATCTGACTTCAATTGTTATTGAACAGAATTATTAAGTAATGGGAAAGGAGGCAAGACTCATTCCAGACTTCAGAAAAAGATAAACAGATTTAGTGAAGTTATTGGTATAAAGGTGAAACATTTGCCCAATAACCCAACAAGAAGATGTTTTAAGAAGGGAAATGATTTCAAAGTCTGCCCCAGAAAGTGTTCAAGCAATTACAAGAAGGTATGTGGGTGTTAGACAAACAAATATGCTGATATCAAGAGTTTCACAAGTAGTGTTGGCTCCAAGGTACATGAGTGTTGTGATCTGAGGCGCAGCACAGAGTCACAACAGGAAATCTTAACCTTAGGATTGGATTTGTACTAAGTCTTGGTTAGAATGACAGGGAAAGCCATGTGCTTACCTTGTGGCTCTGAATGAATAATATCTGCTAGACGTGGCTAAAGAGGCGCCAAAGTACTTGGAGACACAAAGACAAAAATGTGAATAGAACTTAAAATTTTATTGGGTATAAAGATTGGGATTATATACTGTGTAGCTTTACCACAAAACAGTAAATGGACGGTAGGATCACTTGCCACAAGCATGAGTGGGGCAAGTGAGTTGCACAGAATCAGGAAACAAAAATTGCATTTCCCAATTCAGAGCCAGCTTTGTTTCAAAGGGAAAAAGCAAAAGAGAGGGATTTGTCCTCAAGATAACCCAACAAAGGCAAAATTGAAACACTGTGAATGGCAGCATGCACAACATTATCCCCTCTATATTGGCCTTAGGGGGTGGTACTTGCAAAGGAACTTGGCATGCACACACGCAAACAGTTGATCACTGAAGAGGAGCTTTACTTTATACTCCAATCTTTGCTTAAAAGTCACTTCAAAGGGCCTAATCCACAACAAGTCTAGCTTATGAGCCTGTCCTTCTACTCTATGTTGATAGTAAAGAACATGGTCCCCAATGTTGAACTCAGGCAGGTGATATTATCCAGCATTGTTGGGAGAGAGCTCAAGCATCTTGGTCTTATAGGCAGACGTGTAGGCAGAGGCCTGAATATCAATGATTTGACTGACTAGATCTTTGATATGTTCATCAGTGTCACAGCTCATACCAGAGTCTGGCTGGATTCCCACAGGGGAGGCAGGCCAGGCCTGGAAAGCCATGTACACAATAGGTGCTATGTGAACCAGGTAGTTTAGAGAAGCAGCTAGGGGGTGCTAACTCCCAGTATGGGGCACAAATTGGTTGGCCAGCCCCAATACTGTGATATAGATGAACCCCAGCTTGCTAAAGTCCTGGGTGGGAGGCGCGTTGGGGAGAGGAGGGGCAGTTGGAATATCCTTCATTGCTGATGGCAGATCCAGGTGATGGGGATGGAAATACTCCAGGTCAAGGGCGCGGGGAGGTTTGGCAAGGACAATAGGAGTATGGCCAGGAGAATATGGGTATGCAAGTTTGTATTGAGTAGTGGATTCACAAATGGATGTAAAGAGAATAATTAAATTAGACCAAAAATAGACAATTCCTGCAATAAAATAATAATTTCTAGGCATAAACTTGCTTTATTAAGATGTCAACAGTGAGAAGGCTTCTCCCCCTCACTACTTATACTTACTGAAGATTATGTGGCCTTTTGTACAAGCAGAGAACTGATGGCATCATTTGGAGTTGGATTTAAAATTTTACCCGGAATTTGCGTGTTTGGCCAAGAGGATGAGATCTCATTGGCTGCTATAACATGAACCTTTTGAAAATTGCAGCATGGCAAAAAGCTACAGTTATTTTTAGCTCCTGCAATGAATTGATAGTCCAATCATGCAATCAAACAATTGCGCTCCCAATGTGCCATTTCCTGATAAGTAGGTGGCCCAAATTTGATAACAGGCTCAATGCCAGAGATTCAAGGCTTGTGTGCTGTCAAATCCCAGGCCATTTGCTAGTCAAAAGGGGGTATTTTGTTCTGGAAAGTGCTTTGTGGGGGTTTCCATACTGCATGTTTAATCAACTCTAAGGAGGCCAGCTGACTGTCCAGGGCAATCTGGGCCCTGACAATCAGGGTTCATGGCTTTATCAGAGGAGAGTAGGGGGCCCCAAGAGCAACAGAGTGGTGGCTTCATGATCATACAACATAGCAAAAGGGCAATAACCGGTGACACAATGTTTGCTAAGGCAAGAGGCAAAGAGAGCAGCAGATAATATAGATCCCAGTTGGTGGCATCAGAATAAGTGAGTTTCTCATGATTGAAACCAGAGTTGAGTTTGCGCGCTCAACCGCCCCATTGGTGGAAGGATTATAGGGGCAGAGAAGGACTGGTGAGACCCCAAGGCTTCAACCACAGAGGTTACTGACTTAGCGTTGAAGTTAGTCCCATTGTCAGACAACAACACTTGAGGGCAGCTGTGGCAAAAACATACATCTTGCAGCAGAAAGGCAGAGGTTATCTTGGCAGTGATGTCCTTAGTAGGGCAAGCTTCTACCCACTTGCTAAAATGATTAACAGCAATTAGGATAAAGCGGCAAAAAAGCAGGAGCAAGGGAGAAGTCCTACAGCGTCAATACTGACAGTGTGAAATGTGTGTTGAGGGGTGACTAGCTTGAACTCATGAGCAGCAGCTTTAGATTGTTGGAGTTGGCAATCATGGCAACTAACAATAACATCTGGAATCAGCAGACAAAGATTTTCCCAGAAGTAGTTCTTCTGGAGCCAGGCATAAGTCTTGGCAACGCCTCTGTGTCCTGTCTCCTTATGAGCTTGAAGCACCACTAAAAGGCAAAGCCTAGACCTTACATAAGGCAAGTAGTGGACTTGTACTTCCTTGAAAAGCTGATTGTCACAAATGTGCCTGTCTTTGGATAATTTAGATAGGGAACTCAAACTTCTTCTGTCTTATTTTTTCACAAAGAAGGATATCCAAGTAGTTTATACAACCTGTCATCCTCAGCAGGGTGTAGAGAGAGAAAAACATTCTGGATAATCCATCAGCATTATGATGTTGAATCCTGGGGCAATGCAGCACAGTGAAGTTGTACCCTGCAGGCGGAGAGCCAATCTAGCTAGTTGCCCTTCAGGTTCCTTAAGTTGTTGTAACCATTTAAGCAAAGTGTGGTCAGTGACCATAGTGAAATGGGTGCCATACATATAATGGCGGAACTGCTTGACAGCATGCAGCACAGATAGGCACTCCTTCTCTTTTACACTGTAATTCTTCTCATGCTTATTTGGGACACAAGAGGTATAAGCTACAGGGTGATCCACACCTTCATCATCCAATTGAGCCAAGATAGCTCCAATAGCCAGGTCACTAGCATCAGTATATATGATAAATTCCTTATCTTAGTCAGGATTTACTAGGATAGAGCCTCTTTGAGTTTTAGTTTGAGAGTTTAAAAGGCTTGTTGCTGACTGATGGTCCATTTAAAAGGGACATTACGCAGCAGCTGGACCAAGGGTTTGCTGGTGTCAGTGAGATCAGGGATAAATTGTCTGTAGTATCCCATCATACCCAGAAAGACTTGGACTTCTTGCAGGTTGGTGGGCAGAAGCATTTTGTCAATGGTCTCAACTTTCTTAGTCATGGGGCAAATTCCAGTCTGAGTCACCTCATGTCCCAAGAATTCAAGGCGTTCCTTGAAGAAGGCACACTTAGATGGTTTTAACTTAAGACCAGCTTCTAAAATCTTTATGAATTTTAACTAAAGATGAACCAGGTGGTTGGAAAAGATAGCACTGAAGACAGTTATATCATCTAAGTACATTAGGACACACAAGGGCTTCAAATCACAGAGGATGAAGTCCATGGCTTGTTGTAAAATAGCTGGAGCATTTCAGAGTCCTTGCAGCATTTGTGTAGGCTCAAAGAATCCTTTGGAAGTGATGAGTGCAGCCTTCTGTCTATCCTTGGAACAGAGATTAACTTGCCATTATCCAGAGGCTAGGTCCATGGCAGAGAAGAACTTGGAGCCTTTAAGGCGACAGAGAGCATTATCAATGAGTGTTAAGGGGTTGGAATTCTTTTTGGTTAAGAAATTCAATTGTCAGTAGTCCATTGCAATACAATAATCTCCATCCTTCTTTTTCAGTATGAGCAAGATAGAGGCCCTTGGACTTTGGGAAGGAGCAAGCAGTCCAGCGTCTTGAAGTTTTTTGAGCTCTTTAGACACCTGAGCATCCTCTACACAACTGTGGCGATAGGGTTGAGAAAAATTAGGAGCATCCCCAGTATCAATCTGATGAATGACAACTTTGGCTAAACCATAATCAGTGCTATCTTTAGCAAAGATATTCAAAAGCTGATCCAGTAGGTCAAGCACCTCTTTCTGTTGAACCAGAGATAGCTGCAAAAAGTCTTGACCAGTGAACAATGATAGGACTTGGGGCTCATCCTCAGGTAGGTTAAAGTCCTAGAACGTACCAAGAGGATGTAGTGATAGGAAGTCAGGAGCATGCAACTTGCCATAGCCAACCAACTGTCGTTGAGACACATATATAGGGAGAGAAGTTAAGTTGGTAACCAGCAGTTGAACAGGGTCTTTATGAGAGACATTCAAGATACCTGGACAGAGATAGGGCTCATTGTGTCCTAGCAAGGGAGGAGAGTATAACTCTAGGAAGGTACACTCAGGTAGCTCATACATATTTGGGAGCCTAGGATAGCCTGAGATCAAGATAAATTGTTACAGCAGAAGTGTACAAGAGAGAAATCCCTCAGATGCAGGGCAACCCATAGAAGGACACTTCATATTGGAGGAATGGGTACAGTATTTTAAAGTGAAAAAACCTGTGGGATATTCTAAGGCACATGTCTTGAGGTACTTCCTGGGTTCTTTAACTGGCTCTTTGAATATCAAAGGGACCTTGTACCCTAAGATAGAGAGGTAGCTGTTCTTTAAGTTGATGATTACATTATATTCCACAAGGAATTGAGTATCAATGAAGAGGTTGTAGCTCTCATTCTCCAAGACAACAGCAGGCAAGGCCAAGAGTAGTTTGCCAAAACGCATGGGAAGAGCAGAATAAGCTCCTATAGCGTAAGTCATGGATAGCCCAGCTGTGCCATACAACTGGTGATAGTTGAGGTCAGGGGCAAGCTTGAACTTCTTAAAAAGCTTTGAGGAGACAACATTAACAGGAGATCCAGTGGCTAAGACGGCCTTAATTTTCAACTTTTGGATGGAGATTTCCACAAAGTTGGTGGTACAACCAAAGAGAGGGAGGACAGCCAGAATGTCTTGTGCTTCTTCCAGTTCTTTGTCCCACTTTTTGATCATGCATCTTAGGTCTGGAAACTCCTTATAGACCGTCTGGAGAGGAAGCAAGACTGAGACATTTTTGAACACAGTTTCAGCAACCTCAGCAGCTTCCTCAGAAGATTTGACAAGCACAGGAGATCTCTTGGTATGAGTATGGAATATGACAAGGGACAAACTCTTTGGCTTCAGGCAGAGGCTTGGCAGTTGTTGTAGTTTTCCCAGAACGTAGCTTATAAGGGACAGCAATAGTTTTGGGGACGGCAAGAGCTGAATACCCATAGGTGATGAGATTTCCATATCAGAATTGTTCATGTCAGAGTCATCAGAGATGTTGTGGAATAGCAGCAGAATGGGAGGAGCCTAAGTGTCAGCAGGCTCAGAGTCAGCAATGGAGGGGGAAATCAAAGGACTGGGAAGAATTGTCAACCAAGAGCGTCTCCCCCTCTAGGTTGACTGTTCTTTTCCCGCCTGCTCTTTGGGATCAGCCTCTTCAACTTGAGGATTGGTGCAGACTTGGGAATGGTGACCTATCTGTCCACAGTTACTGCAACCCTGGCGTCAATGAGGATTCTGAGAGTTCATGGTAAGAATACCAGGGTCACGTAAAGACAAACCAAAAGTAGAGGTGGCACAATTCTCCCTTACAACTGCCCCAGAATGGGTAAGGTGCATACCTGTGACGGTGTCTTTATGCTCTTCAAGGAAGAAATCATAGCTTTTTGAGCCTTGAAGTGAAGACATAGGAGCTGGGTAACCTTGAGGGCTTGAGCACAAGCCATGTATGCTTTATGTGCAGTCAACTGGCAGCTTGTAATCAGTTGTTGGCCTTCCATGTAGAATCTATTAATTAATTCAGCTATGGTCTCTTTTGGCTTGAAAGCAATGTGCATATGGGCGTCTTTCTTCACTTCAAAACTAAGGTCACACCAAATTTGTCAATCAGAAGTTGCTTCATATCTTCCCTGGTCTCAATTCTGGGCAACTCTGTTATTACTATCTCTTGACAGGTTGGGTGCAGATAGGTTAGAATGGGTTCCTTCTTAACCTCATCCAAGGCTCTTCTCATGGCAGTTTCATAGATAGTTAGGAAAGCTGCAATGGTTGAGGTTTTGGGGTTAAAGACTTGCTTAAAGGTAGGCTTGAAATGTGCTTCTGGAGTTGGGCCACCATTAAGCTATTGAGTGCATTTATACGTGGGGAGAATTCTCCTTGATATTTTGTGGGAGGCTGTCTGAGCCACAGCTGGTAAACACTTTCCTTGAGGATAGTCAAAGTTTCAGCAGTACAGGTGCCTGTATTATTAGCTAGGGTGGTCTGCCGCTCTGTAACATCTAAGAGCTAGCCCTGTGCAGTTACTACAATGGACTGTTCAGCCAGTCAAGATGTAAGAGACAGACCCACCAAAAGGAAAGGGGCAAACCTCGTCATTCACTGAATTGATTAACTTGCTCATTTCTTGTACATCTTTATCAAGCTCAGAATGGTCTTTTTCAAATGATCTACCTCATTAGCTAGAGCTATCAACTCTCTAGCACAGTAAATGAAGGGGGTCCTGAAAAGCCAGGACAGCAGCCATCTTCACTAGCTACCCCAGTGGGGCTAACAACAGATGCCATCACCTCACACAAGGTAGCAACCTCTTGTTATAAGTCATCAACCTGAGTCATCAGAGCAAGCACTTGAGGATCAGGCTGAGTAGCTTTGATAGGGCAATTCTGACTGCAAGTGGACGCTCTTAACTCCCAAATGGCATCCCATAGTCTCTGCTCTCTATCTTCCAAATCATCTGATGGAGGAGAAGGCAAGGCATCTGATTTGGAGGTAGATAGTTCATTTACTTGAGTCTGGAGTTTGGCAATGGTAATGGCAGTAGCAGCTCTTTCTTGATCAAATTCCTTGCCAATTTCATGGAGGCCTGTTGCAGCATGGACTGCTACTTGCTACAATTGGTCAAAGGAGTAAGCACTGAACTTGTTGAGTTGCTGCACAAGTTGTTCAAAATTGGTGAGATAGGCGTTTAGAGTGGAATCTACTTGGGCGCGCCAGGGCTGTTCCAACTGGTGAAACTCATGTAGACGCTCTCTGACATACTTGGGGATAGATTGGTGCATTTGTTCAATAGAATTGACCAAGCAGGATTAAGAGGTGACAGAGTTTCACTGATTGTCTGATACTTAGGAAAACAGGGAGTGAATCCACTGCTGTTAGGCTGCAAACTGATCCCAGTGATGAGTGATGGCAACTTATAGAGATGAAATCTCCTGAACGTGGAGCTCTAATACCATTTTATGATGGGCTAAGGCAGGTTGTACAAAGGATGACAATAAGTGCTCAACAGAGCCAGCTGCTGAAAGGAGATGCTGTGGAAATTGTGGAGCTACAATTAATTTGTAGTATTCTGCTTTGCTGAACTGAAGCTGGAGGCAAGGGATGGCTCTGTCATGGGCTATCTCAAGGGCTACTGCCATAGCTTGTTCCAAGTCAGGGATATCCAAAGTGTAGGACAATAGTCAGGGACTATTACCAAGGTTTAGCACAGTAGAGACAATAGGCAGGTCAGCAATGTCTTCCTCAATAGGAGGACTGGTAATTTCAGGCAAAGTAGCTCTTTTATGGGAGGAGGCAAAGGTCCTGAAAACATGGTTGCAAAAGGGATAACCAAGGGGCTTACACCCCCTGTAGTGAGCACCATTTTTGTTGTGATCTGAGGCGTGGCACAGAGTCACAACGGGAAATCCTAACCTTAGGATTAGATTTATACTAAGTCTTGGTTAGAATGACAGGGAAGGCTACATGATTACCTTGTGGCCCTGAGTGAATAATATCTGCTAGACATGACTAGAGAGGCGCCAAAGTACGTTGAGACACAAAGACAAAAGTGTGAATAGAACTTAAAATTTTATTGGGTATAAAGATTGGGATTATATACTGGGTAGCTTTACCACAAAACAGTACATGAACAGTAGGATCACTTGCCACAAGCATGAGTAGGGCAAGTGAGTTGTGAAGAATCAGGAAACCAAACAATTGTATTTCCCAATTCAGAGCCAGCCTCATTTCAAAAGGCAAAAGCAAAAGAGAGGGATTTGTCCTCAAAATAACCCACCAAAGGCAAAATCAAAACACAGTGAATGGTGGCATTCATAACAATGAGAGTAGCCAAAAATAAATAAGAAAAATAGTTAAGCCTATACAGTAGCTTTAAAAGCTATAGTGAAAAACAAAAATACCTCAGCTTTAAATTGAAATTATTTCAGATTTGAACAAATTCCAACTATCAGGTTAAAACATACACTCTGGCAACAGAAATTTTTGGCGTTAAGGGACAAAATGGGTCAACACAGCAACAAATTGCTCACGCGCCAAGAAAGAATATTCAAAATACAATCCAAATTACACTGATTCACAAACAAAATGATGTGAGCTGACCTTTGGTGTACACATGTTTACTATGTAAATTTGTGGCAAAATAAACCCAAGTGTGGTGAGTCAAAACTCAATCCAAAAAAAAACACAATAGCAACCCAATATGTAAACAAAACCACTCAACAAGTGTGTGCAATGGATTGTAATCAAGAATGATACCAAGGTATCTAAAATAAGACACAATATCTGAAACATAAATTTTAAAAACATTGTGATGAGTGTTTAAATTTGTCAGTAAAATCTGGGAAAAAGGGTGGAAGTTATTTTGGGTATTCTAAAAGTGTGTTGTAAAACCAAAAAACCACTAATTAAGAAATAAAAATCTATAATCAGGATATTAGGTAGGAAAAACTCTAATTAAAATATCCATATTCAGATAAAAGCAAAAATTAAAATTAGGGAGGAACTTAATTGAAATTTATTTTTATTTTATTAAATTCTCAAAATGGAAGGTACACAACAACAGAGTGACAATGCACTTGTTGTGTGCCGCAGTAACAGTTGCCCAAGCAGGTCAAAGAGCAGAGTTAGTGCAATCCAAGTGCCTACTAAGAAGGGAGATGGGAGAGGAGAGTTTGATAGTGACACTGCACTGACACAGCCGGTTCAAGGAGCACAAGCTGCTAGGGTGCAGAGCATCAACCCTTGGGTCCCCAAGCTGACCCAGAAGCCCACCAAGGTTATCACAACAAAAGCAGTTAGAAACAATGAGATTGAACTTACCTCCTATGTGTTCAACGCTGTGTATTGCCAGGAAGCAGTCCCGTCATCCATGATGGAGAAGGTTAAGCCTGCGCTTGACACCAGCTACAAGCCTTACATCAGTGATGGTAACCAAGAAGACAACAACAAGCCCAAGTTCTATAGGACTACAGAGGGGCAGCTAGTGCTTAAGAAGGTTGGTGTGTTCTACACCAAGGTACCCATGCCTTGCAAGCCTATCACCATTAGGATCCTGGCTTGTCTGAGCCCATAAAGCCCGCCCAGAAGTACACTCCTGACATAAAGAGCATCATTCTTCTTTGGCTTATGTGGGAATCTGGTGACTACAAGGTGGCTGAAGCTCTTGTTGGGATGAATTCCAAGTATGCTAGCAAGATATTCAACAAATTCATCAATAATGGCCAAGTTCTTGCTGTGAAGAAATCCTTGTGTATTTCTACCATGCTCACCAAGGAGCACAAATGGGCAATCCACCAGTGGATCACCTGTGACTGCCATCTTGAACTGGCAAATATACAGCCAATGATTAAATCTACTTTTGGGATCAAGGCCTCAATTTCCTTTTACTGCCATTTGGTCAAGGGTCTGCAGTTTTTGTGAAAAAAAACTTGGGGTATCTCCCTATAATAGAAACAGCCCAACCAACATTAATACCTGGAAAAAATATGCAAGGTGTATACTTCCCTCAAAGCCAAGGGTACTGTCTAATTTTATTATATCAACAAATCAGCATTTGCCTTGTCAATGTGCAATGGATATGACTATGTCCCCAAAGGCTCCAATGACAGGGTAGCTTGGCGTGCTGCAGTCCACGCCACAGCCTATTTGATGGTGGCTCTCCTTGGTCCAAGAGGGATTAAGCTGTATCAAATGATATTGGGTTTGCACAATAGCAGGACCTTCTTATCTTTTCTCTAATTGGTTAAGGAACACCTGAGGTGCACAAGCCCAGGCTTCACCAATGTCATTGTGTTGGGTAATGTTGGCCTCCATAAGGTGGCTGATATTTTTGAGGAATTCCCAATGATTGGCACTAGCATTGCAGTTGGCCCCCAGCAATTGGCCACGGCAAATTTGAGCCTTCTATTTCTCCCTGCCTATTCCTCATTCCTAAACCCTATTGAAGATGTCTTTGGGTGGTTAAAGCAAGTTATCAAGCAGGGGACATCAAATGGGACCAAGGACCTCTTTGATTTGCTGCAGGCTGGATCCACATCCTTCCAGCAGAGACAGTGGCCAAGTTTTATGGCCACGCTGATTTGTTCATCCCTGCGTGCCTAGCCAAGGAGCCAATCAACTAAAAGGCCTGTCTATTCTGATTGTTTTTATGTTCTCTAATTTACTATTTTAGATTTATGGGTTATTATAGTTAGAAGTTTCCAAGCCTGCAATCACATAGAACTGCACCACTGATGCAGATGCTTAATTTTTGTATTGCAATTTATTTTTTCTTTTTGTATTCTGTGGTGCTTTCCAAAAAAATTAATTGCAAAGTATGCTAAATAAATGCCTATGTCACTACTGGAGCATAAATATAAAAAGGTAATTTAAAAAGTAAAATATAAGCTATTGTGTTATATATAGATTTTTTATAAATAACTTTATTATTACTGTATAAATGTATGTGTTAAGATACTTTTGTTTTAGTAATACAATACTAAAATAAAGTTTGTTTAAAAAATAATTCTAATTGTAAATAATATAATATAATTTTAATATAGGCTTATTGTAAAAGAGATTTTATTGAGGGCGCCTGTAGTGGGTTTTTTGGTATGTACCCACCTGGTGATGGAGGTGGCGCACAACCTCCACTGCCACACCATGCAAGGTGGATACACCTTGATTAAATTACTCCTTTCTTCTATTAAATTCAGGATTGTCATATGAGAGTGTAGTATCAACTTCTCTGGAAGGGCTTCAGACCTGTAAGTTCCAGCCAGGACCAGGGCGTCCTGGATTACATGGCCAACCAAGTTGTATCCTGGGGGATCTTCTTCCTGTCCAGGGAGAGCCTGGCCTCATTGATGCTGAGAAAGACCCCGTCCAGGTCCTAAATGTTGGCCCCATACCAAAGTAGAAAAGGAACCCCAGGTAAACAACAAGATGAGGCCTTTACCCAGAAATTGCTTCTGTAAACCCACACAGTTTGTTAAACACAGCACTAATTTTCTTCTCATGCTTTGTCCTAGCAAAAAGTGAGATCCATTGCCAGAGAGAGCCCCATCTTGTCAGCACTCCAGGCCAGTCTGAAGTCAGCAAGAATAATCTTTGTCTTCTTGACAGCTGTTGCATCTGCAACAGCCAATTTCCCACCATGCACCCAAAGTTCTCCAGCAGATAAGAGAGTGTGTGCTCCACCAAGAAGCAGAAGCAAGCAGCCGCATGAGCCCAGCCCATCTATGGTATTTTTTTGAATGGGAGCGTCTCCAGGATGTCCCAAACAAGCTCAATGGAGTTTAAACAGTAAACTCCACTGAGGATCACCAGATCAAGGCAGATCAACTGAGCATCCTTTTGAGCAGTAACTGCCCACTCAGATTCCCCCTTGCCATGTGTCAGCCCAACTAATGCCTCCCGCAACATCAGAAAGGTCCTTTGTATTTGGTCCTCCAGCTTGGGCAAAACAGGGGCAACAGAAACAGCTGCCTTGCCACATGATTGGCGTAGTTTGCGTAGAATGTGGCAGAGACAAAGGGAACCAGGGCCCAGCAGATTTTGCTATCAATATTTTCTATAAAAAACAGCCAAGAATTTTTGTATTTTTATTAATTTTGTTTTAGTTTACCTTCTTTTTTTTCCTCCTTGCCAGCAGCCTCAGCAGGCTTAGCCATTCTTGATGTAAGCAATTGCACCAGAAATTTAGCATCCTCTGTTCTGACGTGCTTTGCTGGCTTGAGATGTGCATACATCTTGGGGTTGTCAACCTAGACAGACGGTGCAGAGAGGGCAAAGGACTTGAACTGAAGACATTTCACAACAGTCTTCTGGACATTTAACAGGCGCTTAATTGTCTTCTTGGATGTGTCTGTAATCTTGGCCATTGAGGCCTTTGCGGACATCTTATCAATTTTCTTGTCTGTTAGGACAGCAGATTTCACCTTTGCTTTGACCTTGCGGTCAATTTCCTTAATTTCAGCAATTGCTCAGTCAAGGTCCTTCAATAACTTCTCAAGTTCTCTCATTGATTTTTTACTAAACTTTCTATATGTTTTTATAGCTTTCATCCCAATAAAAACTATGTTATTCTAATTCTATTTTGTCTTTGTTTATCCTTGTTTGTTTTCCCATTTCCTACAATATCTCATCTTTTTACACTCTGTGTATATGCTTTACGCTCAACTAAATATGTGTTGTTTTCTTTGTGTTGGCATTGCTTCCATAATTGCTGTATTATTTTTGACACTTTGCATAGCCCCTTGTGAAAATATTAAAAATGATTTAGTGATCAGCTAAATTTGAATTAGAAAATTATAGGTTAAATGTTTTTAGATAAAGTTGTTACTGATCCAAATTCAAAACCTTAATGATAAACTTTAAGCCAATCAGGAGCCAAGTGATAAAGTGATTGTTGTGACATAAAGGGTCATTCAGTAATTCTTTGGTGCATATGTGCTAATTAATCTGATTGGCTAGATGTTTTACTATTAAAGTTTTGAATTCAGATCAGCAACAACTTTATCTAAACACAAAAAACTTATAATTTCTAATTTAAATTTAGCTGATCACCAAATCATTGTTAATATTTTCACAAGAGGCTGTGTTAGGTGCTAGAAAATAACTGTGTTATGGATCTAGATAAATGCATAGTAAATATATGAATTTATAGAAATGAGCTGAACAGAAAAGAATAAAACTAACTTTAAGTAAAGAGAAAATGAACAATTGGAATTCAAGATAAAGATAATATAAATAGAAAATGTTTGACAGCAGGGAGTTTATTTGGGGATGGGGAAGATTGATGCCTAGTAGACAGAATAGTGCGGGAAGGCGTAGAGGCAGTGCTGGCCTGGGGGTCTGGGATTAGGTGGGTTGGGCTTGCAGGTTAGGAGTGTTGTTGGCGGGGGTGAAGGCAGGAGGGTTTTGTGTGATGGCTGCCATATAATGCTTGTTGTATTCCTCATTGGTCATTGGCTGGATGGGCTGGTAGGTGGCAGTGGCCCAAGGTGGAAGTGGCTTATCCTTACGTGATTGGTTGCCCATGTTCACATGGAAAGCCATTTGGGCAAACAAGTAAGCCACTATTTGGTGACCAAAGAGAAAATTTCAGTCAAGGACCCCAAGATAGAGGTTGTTGAAAGCCTGAGGGCGGCGCTCCTGGAGTGTATCTCCAATATTAAAGAACACAACATCAGCCAGATGGATGTCAGCGTGACCAGCTGGGTACATGGAGGCCTGGTGCCCAAGTTGCTGGATGGCCTCAAGGGCTGTGGAGCTACCCTCTATCTGGTGGCTCAAGAAACCCCGGTGAGTGGAGTTTGAGATATCCCAGGAGTCAAGCAATTTGCCAAGGATGTGGCTGTACTTGTAGCCATTGGTAAAATCAGGGTTTGTCCAACCATAGACAAAACCCTTGGCCAAAACAACCAGAAACACACCAATTAATTCCCCCCTCTTGAATTTCTTCCTTCCATTCTTGGTGGCGGCTTTTTCTTGCCCACCAAACTTGTCAAAAACAATTGATAACTTTTAGTGGGAGATGAACATGACGTCATATGAAAAACTTGTCAGGCATTGAACCATAGTGAACTTGATGGCATGATCATATGGGGAATCTGTGAGGTTCCTGTCCACCAGTCCCCAAAGTGTGTCCTGGGTCATAGCCGGGGACCGGCTAGAAGGGGTTGTCATTCTCTAGTAAGGGAAAATGAATCTCAGAAATATGTATAGGGGTCAAATGGCTTTTATTCACTCTCAGAATGAAGATCCCCTTAGAAATCTTCTGGTATATGGCCCAGGGTCAGGGACAAAATATGGGTTTACCAATGCTTTAAGTCCTCCAACAATATCTTTGCCTCCTTGTTCTTGGTCTTGGACTCCTGCACCTGATTCTTGGACTTCTGCTCCTTAAACTTGAACTCCTGTGCCTTGCTTAGGATCCAGCTTCTTATTTCAAGCTCCATCTCCTTAATATTGGGCTCCTGCTCTGTTATCTTGGGCTTCAGCTCTCTTTATAGCTCTAGTGGACTTGTTATTTCACTTGTATAAGTCCAATCAAGCTCCTGCTGGCAATCATAAGGCTTCCAAAAACCTCTTGGCAGAAACTCAAAAGGCCTGGGAAAGACCTCAAAAAAGACCCTGTAACTTTCCAGCCAGCCACCTTTTTATAGTGTCCTTTTCCCAACGGTTCCGCCTTCAAAATGGCTTTCTTCAGAAGCTTAAACTATTGCTGCTCACTTTTTCCTATAATAACTTAAGCTTACATACTTACTTTCTCAAAAGCTTAAAGTATTAATTCATTATTTCCTTGCTTATACTTTAAGCTTTTGGCTTCCAGCCAATCATTTTCATCAGGAAACCTGCCAGAACTCAACCAATGAATGCAGAGCGCAGAAATAGACTATTTCTGAAATTCCACCGGGATCCAACTAGGAAAATAATTTCCACAGCTCAAAGCAACAACTCTTTGCGCACCAAAGCGTTAACTGGTCCATTATTCTGGCACCAGTATTCCCTGCATTCAACCTAAACTCATTTAAACAGTAGAAACTATTTAAATTGTTTTTTTTGGACCTCTTCAACATTTTCTCCATATATTTACAAATATAGTAAAATCCAAGGAAAACATCCTACTTCATCTATCCTTGGAAAATCAATTTGGCAAAATCTCAGCTCATTTCTCCAGACCACCAGTTCTTCACCATCATCTTCTGGTCCTTCAGCCAGCTCTTCAGCCAAATCTTCCAGCTCTTCAGCTTAACCAGCAATCAGTCCATCTTAGTCCACCAACAGCTCATTTTATTCACCAAATAGCTACTTCATCATGATCAGCTTCTCCTACATCATTATCTTTCAGTCCATCAGATTATCCTCACTAGGGACCACCTTGGTTCCACCTTCACAAAGAACCCTTTTTGGTTCCAAACTTCAATATGAACCAATAGTCCTTATTACTAGTCTTCTCTGCTGATTCTGTGAACCACCTTGGTTCTTTTTCTCAGCCCCCATTACCAGAAACTGTAGACCCAGGCATGAGTCTACATTGAACTGGCGTTTGACTGGGCTCTTACAAGTGGTAATCCACTTAGGCCATTCAACCATAAATCTATGTCTATGCATTGTCTTTACTCACCCAGGTGATGAAATCTGGGCTTTAAGTTGCAGAGTAATCAGCTCTACTTCACAGAGGCTTGATCACACCAAGTTCTGCAGCTTGCTTCCCCAAGCAAACCGCCTTGGTGACACCTCTGAGCAAATCTATTCCCTTCAATGCTCACTTTGGGCTCCCCCAAAGCTCCCATAGGGGTATAAACAAGGACATTCTACCAGTCTGTTAGGTAGGATGCTTGCTCACGGACCTCCTGTAAGAGTATCAGGGTACGTAGAGCTCTCAAAGCTCATCCCATCCCTGGTAGCTCGCGCTATCCGCCAGGGGTCCAAAGCTCACAGCCCTGGTAGGCAAGTCCCATACCATGCTGGCATACACTTCTACCCTGGCAGCTTGCGTTACCTGCCAGGGTCTAAACATCCTCCAGCCTGAGCAGCACAGGCTACTTATCAGGCTGGACCACTCCCCACCCCAATCAGCTAAAGTTCCCTTCTGAGCTATCTCACTCCTCACCCCAAACAGTCACAGTTCCATGATGGGTCAGGACCTCTAGCCCACAGCAATCAATATCTCCTGCTGGGTATAGACATCATCTTTCTCTAGTATTCTTTACACCTAATAGCTAGGCCTTACCTTCCCTAGTAGCCATCATTATCTACTAGGCCTCTACCTTCAACAATCAACCAAATCTTTATGTGGCCAACATTAGCCCCGCCTGCAAACCACCAAACATGTGGACTGTCACAGAATCCTTGCTGCCTCTCCATTGGCCCCTGTTGCAGTTAATCAACACCTTATTTAAGCCACTTTCCTGTGCATTCAGAGCTGCACCATGCGCTCAGAAACCCAAATGCTATCTTGTGCAAGTTGCTTACAGCCCTGGGTCAAGGAAAGCTTGGAGTCTGCTGTAGGAGGTCAAGCATGATTGGGTAGGATTCTGTGATTTGGGACTCAGGGGCCTTCTTGGGCTTCTTGGTTGTCTCAACCAGGTTCCCCCTGTCATTAGATTGTTGAACTCCCGCATTATGGTGGCTTGGCTAAAAAAATTTGGTCAGCAATTTGGTCCCAGGACAAACCATGCAGGTTGAGTGCCACAATTTCTTGGAGAATTTGGGCAGTGATGATTTGTTGCTTGGGGCGCTGGGCCGCAGGAGCTGAAGCCTGATTGGCTGGAGGGGCAGGTTGGCTGGTGGCAGGAAGTTGTTCTGAATCAAGGTTGCCATCCTGATTGGTTGGTTGACTGGAAGCTTGTGCAGGGGTGGGTAAGGGAGTGGGGGCAGAGCTAGACACTGAGTGACTACTGAACAAGTCAAAGCCATAGGGTTGGGAGTCAGGTACAGGTCAACTTCTTTGTTACCCACATCATAGACTTGGGTGTAAACAGGTGCCTCCACGTTCTGAGCCTCACCTCCACAGAAGCTTCCTTGGCTGGCGCTGTCTTGTTTGCTGGCGCCGTCAAAAATGTTGTTGTTGAAAACCATTGTAAAAAACATAGGATAAAATCACTAAAAGTAGAAGTTTAAAATTTTATGATTTATTTTTATTTTAATAACAAGTCCATATTTGGAAAGTTCCCAAAACCCTTTTACACAAATCAGGAGCCATGAAAATAAATAATATGCCTCTGTTCCTAAATTGGATAGCTGTTGATTGGAAGTTAAACTGGTATTTTTCTATTTTAGGCTGCTCATACTACACATCTTATGGGACTTCATTTTGCTTGATGTTTGTGAAATCCTGCTTCTATATTGCTCTAATTTTGTTTCACTTTAGTCTTTTTGTTGGTGCCTTGTATGAATCTTGATTGGATTATAAAATATTCTGGAACAGCATCCATCCATTTCACTTGATGTGGTAATTCATTTCATTTGAGGTTTGAACTATGCTGCTTGATGTTTGATATAATTTTATATAATGTGTTAGTGAAATTTTTTTGTTGTTTGACATTTTGTCTGTTCATCAGAAATTTTTAAGTTATTTGATTCCTGAATCTTGCCTGACTTGGGGTTTACTTAAATCTGAATTTTTTTATTTAAATCTGAAGTATTTTTTGGTTGTTACCATAGCTTTTAAAACTACTGTATTTAAATTTGGGATGATAGCTTATCTATGAGAGCCAGGAGTTAGTAGCAGAAAGAAAATATCTACTTTATCAAGTTCATCTAAGAGATAAAAGAAGAAAGTTAAAGGCAATTGTGGGGTTCCTGATCACCAGTCCCCATTGTGTGTCCTGGGTCATAGCCAGGGACTGGCTGGAAGGAGTTGCCATTCTCTAGTTGGGGATATTGTATCTCAGAAATATGTATAGGGGTCAAAATGGGCTTTTATTCACTCTCAGAAGGAAGATCTCCTTAGAAACCTTCTGGTATATGGCCCAGGGGTATATAAAACAATTGATTTGCGCCAATACTTGGAGTCCTTTAATAATCTCTTTGACTCCTTATGCCTGGTCTTGGGCTCCTGCACTTTATTCTTGGACTCCTGATCTTTGTTTGGGCTCTAGCTCCTTATCATAGGCTCCAGCTCCTTTATTTTGGCCATCTTCTCCTCTATCTTGGTCTCTACCTCTCTTCTCTGTCTTTGTGGCCTTTGTAATCCACTGTTTCCAATCCCTGAAATTCTTCATACTGCTCCCCCTTTTATAGCTCCTTGTTTAAGTTTTTCCCTTCTCAGAACTTTGGTTTTACAGGCTTAAACTATCCAGTTTCTTCTGCTTTATCATTTATTAGACTTTGTTACTTACTTCAGCAAATTAAAAACAGCTTTTCCTGCTTCATTCCCCCATTTTTAGGCTTAAACTCTTCAGTTTAAGCACTAAAAATCTTGATCAAACAAGCTTTGACCTGCAGCAAATCATATGCCTGGATTGAGCTGTTTTATCAAAACATTTACCTGAATGACTTGTTCTTGACCCTGGTTCAAACCTGGTGTTGTCTTGCTTGGGATAAACACTTGCTCTGTGTTTCAAACAGTTTTACTGTAATTCCTGTCACATTTCTCCAGGCAAACTTGAGCACTTCCACCTATGTTTTACTTAAGGGGTTTTTGAACCCTAATTTCTTCAACATTTCTCCACATTTCTCTGCATTTTCTTCCACTTTTTAACAGTTTGAAACCGCCTGCTGCTTGCCTCTTGCTCCTCTTAATGATTTTGGCAAAACTCCAGCCTTTGTCTTTAGAGCTTCTCTGTTCTGTTTCTGTCTGCTCTGGCTTCTTCCTATTCAATCAATCTCTCATAAATTCACATTTTATTTTCTGAAAAACTGCTTTTTTCTTTCTTTTTTATCTTTTTACATTCTTTATCTTAATCTTTTATCATTTCTTTTTATTGTTTTTTCCTCAATTCTTTCTCTGAATATTTCTTTTCATCCAATCTCATCTTTAACTGTCCAAGTTCATTTTTCTGCTCTTTATTCTACTTCTGCTAGTCCTTCTCAGTCATCTTACATTGCTTCTGCCATTCCTTCTCTATAATCTTCCAGTCTTTCATCTAGTCCTGCTCTATGATCTTCCAGTCCTTTAACTAGTCCTTCTTCATGATCTTCCAGTCCTGCTATATGATCCTCCAGTCCTGCTCCACAATCTTCTAGTCCTTCAGCTATGATCTTCCAGTCCTACTCTATGATCTTCCAGTCCTTCAACTAGTCCTGCTTTATCTGCGCTATGAGCCACCAGGGTTCCATCCTTCACTATGAACTACCAAGTTTTCATTCTTCACTGGAGTCCCTGTTACTAACACCTCAGACTCAGGCAATAAGTCTCCTCAAGTGAGTTAGTGTTTGAATGGGCCCCCTTAATTGACCAAAACTATAGGTCATCAACCACAGACAATCCTCATGTCTGTGCAGTTGTTTTTACTCGCCCAGATGGTTAATCCTGAGCTTTCAGTGGTAAAATAACCAACTTTAATTCCCAGAGACCTGTTTATTACCAAGTTATGTAGCTGTTTCCCTGAGCAGCCACCCTGATAACAGCTCTAGGTATAATCATGACCCTCTGATGGCTTCAAGACCTCTTCAAAGCTCCCTGGAACACGCAGACAAGGAAACCTTACCAATCTGTTAGGTAAGGCCCCCCTTGCAGACCTCCTGCAAGTGGTCAAAGGATCTTGAAGCTGTCTCAGCTCATCCTTTCCCTAGTAGCCCATTGTTACCTACTAGACTGTATCACTCTCCAGCCCTAGTAGTCATCAGTTATTTACTAGCCTGGGCACTATCTTTCTCCAGTAGCCCCATGTTACCTACTTGGTTAGGATTTCATCATTTCCTAGTAGCCATACATTACCTACTAGGTTGTAAGAGATTCTATCCCTTTCACAAGTCATGCATCAAACTCTGGACAAATATACAGACACAGTGAGACCAAAATAGCATTTTTAAATTCAAAAACAGGAATTAAGATCAATAACAGTTTCATTAATGTAATTGGTTTGAAAGCGTGTTTAAAATTGATTAACAAATGCACTATCAAGAGTGAAATTGAAAACAAAAACAAAGGCAAAAGCTATAAACTAGACAATAATATAAATCCTACACTAAGATTGAAAATCCAAACAACCAATTAAATATACAATGACAACACTGAAAGTGCATTTAAACATAGCTCCAAACACTCCAAACTATCCAATCAAACCCAAAACAAATGCCCAAACCTACACCAACAATATCCAGGAAAACCAACAAGTCAATCAGTCAATCCAAATGAACCATGCCTAAGAAGTACCATTCATCCAATTCTAAAAGACCACCAGAATCATAGTTCAGAAGAATACTGTAATGAAATAAGCCAAATTACTTCTTCTTCCTGCATTGCAGGCTGCAGCCTTCTGCAGACCTGCAAAGCAATACTTTCCAACCTACTATTTCAGGATTGCCTGGTAACCACTATGCTCCCTCCTCCAATTGACTTCAGTATTTAAACTGAATATTTCCCTTTGATCAAATTGCTCCAACAATTTCATTATTTCTATCTTAGCCAATAAATATATATTTTCAACAAACTTCTAAAACTTGATTAGTAGATTTGAAAAGGCTCTCCTCCAACAGCATGAAGCTCATCCTCCTTGTATGGGATTTTTTTGTATTAATTAGTTATGGGAAAGCCAATGTGAACTTTGAAGCTCCTGAACCAACCCCCACCAATAAATCAGAAGACTCCATTTGGTATTGTTTTGGACCACGCCACCACCATTCCACATACATTGAAACTGCATGATTCCCTCCTATTATCCACCCCAAGGCCCCCTGGTTGGTATTGGTGTATACCAGTATCTATTATCTTGTAAACCATTTCACTCCCTTCTTGGGGAGATTCTGCTTATTTGGCCATCTCTTGCACATGTTAATGATAGGGATCCCATTAGGGTCCACTCTAGTCAAGTTTTACTTGGTAGCTCTCCTTCACTCCATTGGAGAAAGACTTCCCAATGAGTGGATCCCTGACATAGATTAGGACATTGTCCAGCCCTAGTAGCCTATGTTATCTACTAGGTTCAGACACCATCCAGCTCTGGTGGTCATCAGTTACCTACCAGGCTGGTACATTCACTACCTCTAGTAGACCCCTGTTATCTAATAGGCATTTACTTGCCCTAAAGCCATTATACTTTTCCAACTTTAAGCATAGAGTCTTTATTGAGGCCAAGTCAGCTCTTGTCTGTGCAACTTCTTTCATGTGGACTGTCACAGCAACTTTCAGATTTAGCTCATATAGCATGAAACATCCTTCACATTGACACTTTCAAAAATGGCTCTAGCTTTATCCTTATAATTTCACAGAAAAGCCTAAATTTAAGTTAAATATGACCTATATTGTTGTGAATGCCGCCATTCACCATGTTTCAATTTTTCCTTTGATGGGATATTATGAGGAAAAATCTCTCTCTTTTGCTTTTGCTACTCAAAATGTGTCTGGCTCCAAATTGGGAAATTCAATTGTTCACTTTCCTGATTCTGTGCAACTCACTTGCCCCACTAATGCTTGTGGCAAGTGATCCTTCTGTCCATGTACTGTTTTGTGGTAAAGCTACACAGTATATAAACCCAATCTTTATACCCAATAAAATTTAAGTTCAATTCACATTTTTGTCTTTGTTTCTCAACGTACTTTGGCGCCTCTCTAGTCATGTCTAGCAGATATTATTCACTCAGGGCCACAAGGTAATCATGTAGCCTTCCCTGCCATTCTAACCAAGTCTTAGTACAAATCCAATCCTAAGGTTAGGATTTCCTGTTGTGACTCTGTGCTGCGCCTCAGATCACAATAAAAATAATGCTCACTACAGGGGCTGTAAGCCCCTTGGTTATCCCTTTTGCAACCATTTTTTCAGGACCTTTGCCTCCTCCCGTAAAAGAGCTGAATTTGCCTGAAATTACCAGTCCTCCTATTGAGGAAGACATCACCAACCCGCCTATTGTCCCTACTGTGCTGAACCTTGGAAATGATCCCTGCCTAGTGACCTACCCTTTGGGTACCCCTGACTTGGAACAAGACATGGTGGTAGCCCTTGGATTAGTCCGTGATGGGGCCATCCCTTGCCTCCAGCTTCAATTAGCCAAGCAGAATACTACAAATTTATTGTAGCTCCACAATTTCCACAACATCTCCTCTCAGCAGCTGGCTCTGCTGACCACTTATTGTCATCTTTTGTACAACCCGCCTTAGCCCACCACCAGATGATATTGGGGCTCCATGTTCAGGAGATTTCATCTCTACAAGCTGCTGTCAATCATCACTGGGATCAGTTTGCAGCCTACCAGCAGTGAATCCACTCCGTGTTTTCCCTAGTATCAGACAACCAGCGCAAATCTGTCACTTCCCAATCTGGCTTGGTTAATTCTATTGAACAAATGTGCCAGTTGTTGTAACTGTGCTATTCTAGCAGAGTTACAAGGGGGAAAATATTTAAAACTAGATAATATTCTTTATTGAGAGATAATGAATATATAGTTGATGTGAATCATGGGTAACAGGAACGTGATAGCGTTAACCACACAGTTGAATAGTGAAGGGGGGTGGCTTGATCCTGGTAATGAGTCAAGTGCCAAAACAAGGTATCCATTGTAGGGGATCAGCACTTTTTCATGATGTTGGATTTGGCAATTTGAGTTAACTTCTTAGCCTGGCTTTGAGTGGCCAGGTAATTGGATTGCAGGCCACAAACCTGCTTACTCAGAACCTTGCTGGTGGGTTGAGCTTGCTGTTTTGACACACACACCCCAACTGAAGGTTGGCCTCCTCTGGGGGTAGGTTTTCAGGGAGGTTGTCAGGAGCCCGGGCGCCATACTGGACTACTGTTGTTCTGTGGCAGGCAGGGCGGTTTTGCATTGTTTTTGTCTTGTTTTGCAGGGTCTCAGGCAATTGTGGTGGAAGATTTTGTCTTTTTTGCGCTTCCTGAGTCCTTGCACAAGTTAAGTGTTATTTTTTACCTTTAGGATGAGTGCTGAGCCTACTTTCTTGGGTTGTAGTTTGCTTTTATCAACGTTCATGACCCAAACTTTGTCACCAACTTTGTGTCTGTCTTGGATGGGGAAAAATTTCTTTTGCAGACGCTTGTTTTCTTTTTCTGTTTGATCACTGTTGGCCTCTATAACTTGAGAGTCTGAGCAAGGGGAACTTTGCTTGGGATTTTCAGCTTGGATCCTGTCAATGCTTGAATGATATTTGGCTGTGTGCTGTATACCAACTCAAAAGGGCTTTTTCCAGTGGATTTGTTCACCCAGGTTTGGCACACAAGTAGCGCAGTCAATAGCTGCTTATACTAGTCTTCAGGTCTCCCAGAAGTGAGCTTGGCCAAGGCTTGCATGAGGCTGCCATTTAGCCATTCTATAACTCCATTGACCTGTGGGTGATATGGTGTTGTCACAGTATGTTTGACCCCATTTTAGTGAGGTATATGTTGAGGCTAGTCAGAGGTCAATTCTTTCCCTCCATCAGTTATCAGGAGTTCTGGCTTTCTGAACTTGCAGATTATTCCTCTTTCTATGAGCCGCTGCATGTCATTGCCAGTGTGCGCCTTTACTGCTTGGGCTACTGGCCATTGTGTAGCAAAATCTATAGCGGTGATGATGCATTTCTTATCATTGTGTTTCCCAGGCATGGGGCTGACAATGTTGAGGGCCCACACCTTGAAGGGTAGTTGTGTGCAGATGGGTAGCACTGATTTTTGAGGGGCTTTGCTTTTAGCAAATTTCTCACATACTTCACATTAGTCTAGGACTTCTTGAACGTCACAATACAGGGCTGGCCACCAGGCCTTGTGTTTAAGGAACTTGTATAGGTTGCAGCTCTTAGTATGTCCTAGGTCTCTATGATATTGTAGGATGGTGTCCACCTGCTGGTTTGTGGGGATGTAAGAGATGGTTATCCTGATGGACATTTTTCTGTGCAAGGTCCCATACTTGTCAGTGAATAGGTGTTTGTTTTTGATGACTTTTTCCTTTGTTATGTTGGTTTGCCAGGAGAGAAGCCTTTGTCTTTTATCTGTAGTACCAAGAGGGGCCAATCTGGGTCAAGTCCATTTTCTCCTCTTGTGGCATAGATATGCAGGCGCAAGATGGCGTCTGCCATGGCAAGTTCTGGGCCAGGTTTGTACAGTATGAGCATATTTAATCTCTCCAAGATTTCCATCCAGCAGGCTTGTTGGCAAGATAGATTATTGTGTTTTGAAGTATATGAGCGACTTATGGTTGGTCAGTGCTGTGAATTCTTCCTGTTGTTCTAGATAATAATGCCATTTGACTAGACAGTGCACAATGGCCAGCAGTTCTTTGTTGTGGATAGGGTATTGACACTTGCCATATGTCAACTTTGGTGATTCATAGGCTACGGGCAGGAAGTCACCATCTATATTTTTGATTTGTAGTACTCCCCCAATGGATGTATCTGAGGCGTTGGTTTCCATTTGATATTCCCCGTCATGTTTGTGGTATTGTAGGATGGGAGCTGTTGTGAGCTTCTCTTTGAGACGTCTAAAACAGAGGTCATATTGGGGGGACCTCACAAACTTGGATTTGGCATCAGTTATGGCAGATAAGGGGGAAGTCAAAATGCCACAGTCAGGTATGAAGCAGTGTACATAGGCCACCATCCCCAAGAAGGTGTGGAGTTCCTTTTATCCTTAGGTGGTGGCATCTTGCAGATGGCCTGTATCTTTTGACTGTCAGGTTTGATGCTGTCTTTTGAGACTATGTGTCCCAGGAAAGAAAGTTGCTTGCAGAAGAACTGGCACTTGGAGGGCTTGGCCAGCAGCTTGTCTTGTGTCAGGGTAGTGAAGACTGCCTCTAGGTTTTTGTGGTGCTGCTCCACCAAGGGACTGTAGACAATGATGTTGTCTAGGTAGACTAAGGCATGCTTACCAATGTGCGGGCAAACACCTCGTTCATGAAGGTCACAAAGGTGAAGGGGGCATTTGTCATGCCAAAGTTGAGTACCACACACTTTTATGAGCTGTATTTAGTATGGAAGGCTGTTTTGGGAATGTCTTCCTCCTTAATACAGATCTGATTGTAGCCTACGGTTAGGTTAATCTTGGAGAAGACTGTGGCTCCACCCAAGGCATCAAAGAGGTTTTCAATAAGTGGTAGTGGGTAATAATTCTTGATGGTAAATTTGTTTAGGGCTTGATAGTTTGAACTAGACGCAGGGTACCATCCTTCTTGGCCACAAAGAATACAGCAGCCCCAAAGGAAGATTGTGAGGGGCAGATAAGTCCTTTCTCCAATGCTTCCTTGAGGTAAGTGCATAGGGTGTTGTCTTTGTTTGGGGTCAGCCTGTAGATAGGACGTGCTTTGGATACAGCTCCTTTGAGCTGGATGGAATGTTGGATGTGTTTCTCTGAGGGTAACCCAGGTAGAGCTTCCTTGAAGATTTCTGGATGGCGGGCCACAATTTTGCAATCATGAGGTGTGGAAGTATCCTGGTGATCTTTGAAGTGTATGATCTTGTACTGGCAGGAGTCCCAGTCAATTTCTTTAAGGTTTTCCTTTTTGTCCAGGGTCTCTGTGATGCGCACAAAGACATGGTCACGTAGGAGTTGAACCACTGAGTCAGGGTAGATCTGGTGGTTGACTCCTTTGTGCTTGATGGTCAAGAATGAGGTTGGACAGTCTACGTGAGGATTGTTCTTTTGCAACCAGTCCAACCCCAGTACAGTACCAAATCTTGGGAAATTAATGATGGGACCTTGGATGGTGGAGTGTAGGATCTTGAGCATGACAGAGAAGGGGGTGGTTTCCCTTGTCACGGCAATGTGATGTTCATCAGCTAAAACCATTTTTTTAATCTGCAAGGGATTAGTGGCTAGCTTGAACTTGTCCACAAAGCGCTGTTGACTAGGGTTCAATCTGCGCCCAAGTCTAGGAGTGTCAAGACTGTGTAACTGCAAAAGAGGAAAGGATAGGACATCAGTTTATTGGGAAGTCTGGCAATGGTGTAAATTACCAGATCCTCTGAGAGTACTTGGATCATTGGGTGTGAGATTAGGCTGATTGACCACAAATAATCAGGCTAATCATTGCATGCATATTTTAATCAGTTACACACCGTATTATCACTTGGTTATTATTTAATCAAGTGTAGTAATTATACGCCATATAATCATTAGTTTATTATAAAAGATATGGCAGTTACACGCTGTGTAATTGTTAGTTTATTATAATAGATGTAACAATTATACGCTGTATTATCACTGATCATCATTCCAATGTGTACTGATTATATGCCATATATTACTTGTTTTATTATAATTGATATAACAATTATATGTCGTATAAACATTAGCCAACATAGTGATTATCATCAATTCTATGCTGAATAACCTAAAGATAATCTATCACTCACCTCCCAATCCACCCTACTGGACGTTGTATCGACCCAGCCCCACACTACCTGATGGGCTTTTATGCTCATATCAAACAAGTGATATGCAAAAGATCAGGAAATACCAAGTTTGGGTCAGAGCTACACGGTGTATAATTGAGTTTCTTATTGGTTTGGGTCAGCATTACATGGCGGATAATTCACGGGTCAATACTGGATTGAGTCTGCTATTATACAGCGTATAATCACTAATTTGACCCGTTGCATTAATAAGCAGAGGATTTGCCAGCCAGAAAAGGATCATTGATTAAGCCCTACAAATGGAATACCGGAATCCCACCTTCCAATGTTGGAAGACAGATTAAGGACCATTTATAAGTGTCAACTAAATATGGCGTAGTTTCCCAGTGCAATAATAGGCGTGTAAGATACAGCCAATTAATAAATGACAGTAAGCTAGCTCAAGAAGAATGTAGGCTGTAGCTGAAGTGCCATGTACGCCTTCAAAGGCCAGTAGCAACACACATTCCAAGGACAGCCAATCAGGATAGGCACAGCCAGCAAAGATGGACCCATTGCAAAGGTAGCCACTGAGAACTGTCTGAAAGGACAAGAACAAGGGTTGTTGCAGTATATATTGATACATACTCCTGAAAGGATAAAAACAAGTTCTTAGTCATACCTGGATAGATTGCAGCTGCTGGCTAGATTGTACTACATTTTCAATAAACGTAATTATCTTCAAAGTTCTATTCTAGTGTAGTCTGTAGTGCTCTTGCATAGGATTAGGTAGAGTACATTGGTAAGGCTAACATCTATCTGTAGCTTTGAACATATTGACAATAACACAAGTTGCTCAACATTGGGCATTGGTCCACGTCCTTTGGTTGGTACTCATCATTGGGTGAGTCAGGAGTTGTGTGGGGAGAGCTTGGCTTGCTTTATGCTCTCCCTGGGCTTTTCCCTTGTCTTGATTGCCTTGTGTGGCAGCAATACAGAAATGGGCACAATTTGACTGGCCATTGTTCCCACTTCCATATCCATTTGAACCTGTGGGGCTATAGTTGGTGTTGTTCCTGTTGTTCCCAGGAGATGGTCAAGTGGAACGCCTGCCTGCGTGAGAATCCTTGGGTCTTTCTTGTTTTCCAGTTTGCGCCTTACGGAGAGCATTGGATGTTTGTTCCGCCTTCTTCACCTTGCAATACAGACTCTGTAGGTTGGTCACCTGGTCCAGGTTCACGTGCCTCATCACATGCAATTTGAGGGCGTCATAGTACATTAGGTGTGTGGCTGGGGTGTCAAAGGCCATGTCAGAGGGTGTGCATAGTCAGAGTTCCTCATAGGCGCGGGTGAGTTCCTTTATGGTGCCCACCTGGGTTAAGTTCTTTACTTGACACATAATCATGAGCGCAGTATCCTTAAGCACAAACCTTGCCAAGAAGTTTTGCTTGAAGGTATCCCAGTTCTTCTTGGTGTGTTCCTTGTACCACTTGTTGCACCAGGTACCAGCGTTGCAGGTCATTCAGATGGAGATTTCTGCAATCCAAAATTTGTGTGGGCATTCCATCTAGGCCAGCTTGCTCTGAGCAGACTGGATCCATGTGGCAGCGTTGTTGTTATTGGCCCTGGAAAAAGGTTCCAAGGCAGCGCTTTGTAGTTTTTGGGCTACATAGGCAGGCATGGTGTTTTTGTCAGTTGGTTGCGGGATGGTGGCAGCCGTCTGGAAGAACCCTTGTGCAGATATGTTGTTGAAGGCAGGTAGTGGGATCACTGTGTTCTGGTAAAGGACAAAACCATCAGGTATCTTGGTACCAGGGGTGTATGGAGTCCAGTCCAGCAGGAGGCCAGACATGATTCTGTCAAGTATTTGTTGGCCGCAGCAAGTACAGGCAACAGGCGGAATTTTACAAGATGCGTAGGATAGAGAATCTACCTGTGCTACCAATGTTGTAACTGTGCTGTTCTAGCAGAGTTACAAGGGGGAAATATTTATAAACTAGATAATATTCTTTATTGAGAGATAATGATTATATAGTTGATGTAACCATGGGTAACAGGAACATGATAGCGTTGATCACATGGTTGGATAGTGAAGGGGGTGGCTTGATCCTGGTAATGAGTCAAGCGCCAAAACAAGTTATCCACTGTAGGGGATCAGCATTTGTTCATGTTGTTGGATTTGGCAATTATAGTTAACTTCTTAGTCTGGCTTTGAGTGGCTGGGTAATTAGATTGCAGGTCACAAACCTGCTTACTCAGAACCTTGCTGACAGGTCAAGCCTGCTGTTTTGACACAGTCTATCCCCAAGTATGTTAGAGAGCATCTGCATGAGTTTCACCAATTTGAACAGCCCTGGCGCACCCAAGTAGATTCCACTCTGAACACCTATCATACCAATTTTGAACAACTTGTGCAGCAGCTCAACAAGTTCAGTGCTTACTCCTTTGACTAATTGCAGCAAGTAGCAGCCCTGGTTGTAAAAGGCCTCCACAAACTTGGCAAAGAATTTGATCAAGAAAGGGCTGCTACCGCCACTACTATTTCCAAACTCAAGACTCAAGTGAATAAACTGTCTACACCTAAGCCAGATGCCCCGCCTTCTCCTCCAGCTGATGATTTGGTGGATAGAGAGCAGACACTGTGGGATGCCATTTGAGAGTTAAGAGCATCCACTTGCAGTCAGGATTGCCCTACCAAAGCTACTCAGCCTGATCCTCAAGTGCTTACTCTGATGACTCATGTTGATGACTTACAACAAGAGGTTGTTACCTTGCGTGAGATGATGGTGTCAACTGTTAGTTCAACTGGGGTTACAGACAAAGATGGCTGTTGCCCTGGCTTGTCAGGAGCTCCCTTAATTCACTTTACTAGAGAGTTGATAGCTCTAGCTAATGAGGTGGATCATTTGAAACAAGACCACTCTGAGCTTGATAAAGACGTACAGGAGACAAGTGAGTTAATCAATTCAGTGAATGACATGTTTGCTCCTTGCCTTTTGGTGGGACCGTCTCTTACCTCTCAACTGGCTGAAATGTCCTTGGTAGTAACTGCCCAAGGCCAAAGCCTAGATGTCACTGAGCAGCAGACCACCCTAGCTAATAATACAGGCACCCTCACTACTTTAACCTTGACTACCCTTGAGGAAAGTGTTCACCAGCTGTGGGCCAGGCAGCCCCCCTCCAAATCCAAAGCAGAATTCTCCCCGCACATAAATGTACTCAATAGCTCAATGGTGGCCCAACTCCAAAAGCACATTTCAAGCCTACCTTTAATCAAGTCTTTGCCCCCAAAACCTAACCATTGCATCTTTCCTAACTATCTATGAAGCTGCCATGAGAAGAGCTTTGGATGATGTTAAGAAGGAACACATTCTTACCTGTCTGCACCCAACCTGCCAAGAGGTAGTTGTGCCAGAGCTGCCCACCATTAAAACCTGGGAAGATATGAAGTAGCTTCTGATTGACAAATTTGGTGGTGATCTTAGTTTGGAAGTGAAGAAGGACGCCTTCATGCACATTGCTTTCAAACCAAAAGAGACCCTAGCTGAATTCACAGATAGATTCTACATGGAGGGACAGCAACTGATTACCAGTTGCCAGCTGACCGCACATGAAGTGTACATGGTTTACGCTCAAGCTCTCAAGGTTAACCAGCTTCTGTGTCTTTACTTCAAAGCCCATAAAGCTATGCTTTCCTCTATGAAGAGCATAAATACATTGTTGCAGGATATGCACCTTACCCATTCTGGGGCAGTTGTAAGGGAGAATTGTGCTGCCTCTACTTCTGGTTTGTCTTCACGTGGCCCTGGTATCCTTACCATAAACTCTCAGAATCCTCATTGACGACAGGTTTGCCGTAACTGTGGACAGATAGGTCACCATTCCCAAGTCTGCACTAATCATCAAGCTTAAGACGCTGATCCCAAAGAGCAGGCGGGAAAAGAACAGTCAACCTAGAGGGGGAGACGCTCTTGGTTGACAATTCTTCCCAGTCTCCTTTGATTCCCCCCTCCATTGCTGACTCTGAGCCTGCTGACACTTAGGCTTCTCCCATTCTGCTGCTATTCCACAACATCTCTGATGACTCTGACATGGACAATTCTGATATGGAAGATCCCAACACCTATGGGTATTCAGTTCTTGCTGTCCCCAAAACTATTGCAGTCCCTTATAAGCTATGTTCTGGGAAAACTACAACAACTGCCAAGCCTCTGCCTGAAGCCAAAAAGGTTGTCTCTTGCACATTACCCACTCAAGCCAAGAGATCCCCCGTGCTTTTCAAGTCTTCCAAGAAAGCTGATGAGGTTGCTGATGCTGTGTTCAAAAATGTTTCAGTCTTGCTTCCTCTCCAGACTGTCTATAAGGAGTACCCAGGCTTATGATGCATGATTGTGTCAAGGGTCTGGATGTACAAGCATTCTGGCTACCGCCAACCTACTTAACATCCAGCCATTGCCCAATTTAGTCTCCTTCTAATATACCGTTTGACATACCAAGAATGGTAACCAAGCAATATCACCTGACTGTCCAAGTATCCAGTGGCTCAAAACCATCTAGCACATTACCAACCCCTAGGTTTGATCCAACTAAATCCCCACCACAGTAATTCTATATAAGCCTAAAGTATTATCCAATAAAAGATACTTGCCTTCTTACTTAATTCCATATTTGAAGCTTTCCCATATGGCGCTCCCTATCACAGGTAGCAGCTACAGATTTTTGACCACGCCCATGAAAGAGAAAATGACTGACCAAAACCCACCCACCTTTGCTCACGTACTCAACCAGGCCACATCCCAGGAGACCTGGAAAATGTACTTCCGCGCCCACAACATTGATGAAGATATTCCTAGTGGATGCACCATATTTGAAGGACTGGTCATGCCCAAAGCATGTGCCAATATTATTCAATAAAGTCACTCTCTTCAACCACAAACAAACGGAATACCACCTATCACAGGTGAATTTACCAACACCAAGAACATTGGTATTGACGAGTTCTTTGATAAAAAAAGAAAACGTCATCAACTGGCTAGACCACTCAGCTTCTAAACTCAGCACCAGCCGCATCCCCCACAAAAAATGGGTCCAGGAAGCCAGCAAGTGCCAGTACAAGTCCGCAGCTAACTGGTTTGCCACCTGGGTTGGCTCACAAACTGACAACCAGCTTGACAACTGGGAAGAGTTCAAAGCAGACATCACCCACAATTTCCAAATCACCAAATCCGCCCAAGAAATTTCAATACAGCTCAGTGATCTTCTGCAGAAGACCACTATTGCAGCTTACGCCAATGAATTCAAGGAAATATATTGCAAAATCCAAAATCCAGCACAAGCTGGCAACGTCCAAACCAGAGCATCATTCATCAACAGAATGAAGCCCTCTGTTGATGCCCTAATCTGCACAGAGGCCAACACCTCCATGCCTGCGCTCATTGCAGAGGCCAAGTGCGCAGAAAAATGCGCAAACATGGAATATTCTGCACACAACGGCAATTTTTCCTCAGACAACAATGGCAGAGAATTCTCCACTGGCAATAAACGCCAAAATATTAACCATAGCAACAGCAACTCCAATTGCAACAATGGCAATTGCAGCCAAAGCGCAAACCACTCCCGTCCCAAGAAAGAGGACACTGCAAAAGTTAACAAAACTGAAGTGGCAACCTGCTACAAATCTGACCCTACATTCTCTGACCTCAAAGGTCTCAAAACAGAGGAACAGGGAAAAGAGGAGGGGGAACAGGCTTAAGTGCCCCTGTCTCCCCCCAACTTGATAAGAAATTGTATCAAGGCACAAACTTTGCTGCTCACATCCCTTGTGTCCCGCAATCCTCCATTTTTATGAACTTAAAAATTAAAGATTGTTCACAACTTCTTGTCTATCCATGCACTTACAAATCACATACACATGAATTTTTATTCAACTCTGGTGCACAAACACTATGATTAGCAAACATTTTGTAACCAAGTACATAATACCAGTTGTTTAATCCAACTTCAAATACACTAGAATGGCAGACAAGTCAAAAGTTCTTCTTGAAGGAAAAACAACTCTCTTCAGAATTGACCTCCAAGAATAAAAACGTCCATCAAAGGACTTGTCATGAGCAGCTTAAACTACAACATTGTAACAGGCATGGACTGGTTTACCCAAGTGAACCCTGTGTATGTTGGAAAACAAAACCATGACCATCAAACTCAACAGAGTTAATTTTAAAATCCTCAAAGAACCCAATGGCCTCATTCTAAGAGACACAGTATTTGTCCAGCTCATAAACCAAGATGACTCAGAAAGTCTAACCAAATATATTACCCTCAACATTATGAGGTACACTGAGTTCAATAACATGCAAACAACCAAGATCCAATGTCCAGAACTTGTGGCACTCCTAAACAAATACACCCATATATTCAAGGAAGAACTCACCAAGCTACCCCCCAAATGGGAGGTCAAACATGGCATCAACTTGTGCAAAGCCATGCCTAAACCTGCACCCCTCTACAGAAACTCACCCATGGAGACCCAAACCCTCAAAACCCATATTGATGGCAACTTAGCTAAAGGATTCATCCGCCCATCTGAATCCCCATGGGGGGCAGCAGTGTTCTTTGTAAAGAAAAGGAAAGGCACTCTGTGTCTAGTAACTGACTACAGAGCACTAAATGCAAGCATAGTAAAGAATAAAATCCCTCTCCCGCTTAAAGAGGATCTGTTTGCAAGACTCTCAGGAGCTAAATTTTTCTCCAAAATTGACCTCACTTCAGGTTAAAACCAAGTTGAAGTAAAGGAAAAAGACATACCAAAGACTGTGTTCTGTACGCAATTTGGATCCTTTGAATGTAGAATAATGAACTTTGGGATGACCAACGCTCCTGCAACGTTTGTCACCATGATGAACCAAGTACTAAACGGTCTCTCAAATACATTATGCTAACTTGATAATATCATCACATTCTCAAAAACCAAAGAGGAACACCTCACACATGTCCGCAAGACACTCAATCAACTTACAAAGCACAAACTTGACGCAAAACCAAGTAAGTGCCAATTTATGGAAAAGTAACTCCTGTTCTTGGGCCACATTGTCTCTGACAGTGGTATCAAAGCAGATCCAGAGAGAATAAAAGCCATAAATAACATGCAACGCCCCACCTCTGTTAAACAAGTTAGATGCTTTCTTGGTATGGTAGCTTATCTAAGGAAATACATCAAAGACTACAAAAAACTAACTGCACCAATCAATGACTTCACCAAGGGTAATGCCAAAAAGAAATTCATCTGGGCTCCAGAATGTGACAAGGATTTCTAATTATTAAAACAAGCTTTGATTGAAGCACCAATCTTGCAATAAAAAAAAATAACAGGTGCTACAAGCTTGAGTTAGATTCCAGCAACACCACCATTGGCACAGTCCTGCCCATCTGCCAGCCAGGGCAGCAAGACTTCCTGCCAGTATGTTACAAAAGCAGAAAACTAGCTAATACTGAGCAGAGATACCCAATACACAATAAGGAATTTCTAGCAATATACCACACATGCAAGAAATGAAGATGTTATCTGGAAAGACATTTAAACATACAAGTACTAACTGACCATAAATCCTTAATATATTTTAAAACTCAGAACACATTTGTATAGCGGCAAACCAAATGGATGCCCTTGCTAGAACAGCTTAACCTGGAAATCCAGTACAAAAAGGGGGCAGAGCTGGTCACAGCCAATGCTCTCTCTAGACTATGTCAGCCTAGAGAGGATCACCCTGACCACCTAGATCCTGACTGGCCAAACCTATAAAACACTGAGTATAAAACCAAAGGGAAAGACCCCTCAACACATCAACTGACCCACAATACATTAGTAAGAAACAAAAATTACTTCCATGTATCAAATGGCACAGTATACTGAATTATCAATGACAAACATATCCTGTACATCCCACTTGCATAAAGAGTTGACACCATACTAAGACATCACTGCCTGCTAGGCCATACAAAGGCTAACAACCTATACCTCACATTAAAAGAGATAGTATGGTGGCCCAACCTCAAACAAGATATAGTTAATGTTCTGAAAAAGTGCACAGTGTGCAAGAAATACACCAGTACAAAGGCTCCTCAGCCAACAGTCAACCCAGTACCAGACCCTGAACCATTCAAGGTTTGGGGGCTAGACGTAGTGGGGCCCTTCCCAGAAACAAAGACAAACCAATGTTTCTTAATTGTAGCTATTGACTTTGCCACACGCTGGCCCATCTGCTGGGCAACACAAGATCAAAAGGCGGAAACAATAAATTGATTCATCAATAAAGCAATCATAGCAGACTACTGCACTCCAGACTACATCATAACAGATGGATCAAAAGAGCTAACAGGCCACGTAGTAAAGAACAATCTAAAAACAAAGAACATCAAACCTCCACAACCTCTCCATACAGGCCACAGGCCAACGGCAGAGTGGAACACCTCAACGGCAGCCTTATCAGGACCCTAGAGAAAATAATGGATGACAAAGCCAAAGACACATGGCCACTATACGTGAAACATGTATTACTAGTATCCTGAGTCCGCACCAACCAAGGGACAGGCTATTCACTGTTTGAGCTAACCTACGGGTACAAACCAGAAATAATCACCCGCAATAAACAGCCCTACATAAAGATCCCCCTGGGGAAGCCTCCCACAGTAGAGCAAGTGATAAGGAGCGCCTTCTGGGGAAGCTAAAAATATAAAAGTAGGAAGAGAAGAAGTATATTTTATTGGATAATACTTTAGACTTATATAGCTTTAGCTGTGGCAGGGATTTAGTTGGATCAAAACAAGGGGCTGATCATGTGCTGGATGGGTTCAAGTTGCTGGATACCTGGACAGTCATGGGATATTGGTTTGGTGCCATTTTTGGTATGTCAAATGGTATATTGGAAAGACATTAAATTGGGCAATGACTGGATGTTAGGTGTGATGGCAATAGCCGGAATACTTGTACATCTAGACCCTCAACACAGCCCTCCCTTAAGGGGTTACTCAGGTACATCAGGAGGGGGTTTTGTCTTGACAGCTGCCACCTGATGTTCCTGGCTTTGTTTATTAGTGGGCACCAACTGGGTTAAGAGTTTCCCTTTGCTAGGGCGGAGGCAAGATTGGTGATACTTTTTGGTGATGGGGACTTTGGCACCCTGGAACTTAACCAGGTAGGTGTTTCTGTCTGGTCAGTATCTGATGATTCTTCCTGGTCCTCTGTGTACTGAGTCTAGATTCTTTCTGTTCCCAGCTAGGACCCAGACGGGGGAGTTGATGGGAAGTGGGTCCTCTGTTGAGGTTACCTTTTTGGCTTTGAGTCTTTTTGTTTCTGCCATTTTGGCTTTGAGGCGTATGTGTTGTAGATCTGGTTTCTGTTCTACTGTGGGAGGTTTCCCTGGGGGGATCTTCACATACGGTTGATTATTATGGGTGACTATTTCTGGCTTGTACCTGTATGTTAGTTCAAACGGTAAGTAGCCTGTCCCTTGATTGGTACAAACCCAGGATACTAGCAATGCATGTTTCACATAGAGTGGTCATGTGTCTTTGGCTTTGCCATCTATTATTTTCTCCAGGGTTCTGATAAGGCTGCCATTCAGGCGTTCAACTCTGCTGTTGGCCTGAGGCCTGTAGGGCAAGGTTGTGGAGTGTTTGATGTTCTTTGTTTTTAGATTGTTGTTTACTAAGTGGCCTGTTAGCTCTTTTGCTCCATCTGTTATGATGTAGTCTGGAGTGCTGTAGTCTGCTATGATTGCTTTATTGATGAATGAATTTATTGTTTCTGCCTTGTGATCTTGTGTTGCCCAGCAGATGGGCCAGCGTGTGGCAAAGTCAATAGCTACAATTAAGAAACATTGGTTTGTCTTTGTTTCTGGGAAGGGCCCCACTACGTCTAGCCCCCAAACCTTGAATGGTTCAGGGTCTGGTACTGGGTTGACCGTTGGCTGAGGAGCCTTTGTACTGGTGTATTTCTTGCACACTGTGCACTTTTTCAGAACATTAACTATATCCTGTTTGAGGTTGGGCCACCATACTATCTCTTTTAGTGTGAGGTATAGGTTGTTAGCCTTTTATGGCCTAGCAGGCAGTGATGTCTTAGAATGGTATCAACTCTTTGTGTGAGTGGAATGTATGGAATGTGTTTATCCTTGATGATTTGGTATATGTGCCATTTGATATGTGGAAATGTTTTCATTCCTTACTAGTGTATCATGGGTTAGTTGGTGTGTGGAGGGATCCTTTCCTTTTGTCTTGTACTTAGTGTTGTATAGGTTGGGCCAGTCAGGGTCCAGGTGGTCAGGATGATCCTCTCTTGGCTGGCATAGCCCAGAGAGAGCATTGGCTGTGACCAGCTCTGCCCCCTTTTTGTATTGGATGTCCAGGTTAAGCTGCTCCAGCAAGGACATCCATTTGGCTTGGCGCCGTGCAAGTGTGTTCTGAGTTTTGAAATAGATTAAGGATTTGCAATCAGTTAACACTCAGACGTTTAAGTGTCCTTTGAGATAACATCTCCATTTCTTGCATGCGTGATATATTGCTAGCAATTCTTTATTGTGTATTGGGTACCTTTTCTCAGTGTTTGTTAGCTTTCTGCTTTTGTAACATACTGGCAGTAAATCTTGCTGCCCTGTCTGGCGGATGTGTAGGACTGCGCCAATTGCGGTGTCACTAGCGTCTGACTCAAGCTTGTAGCACCTGTTGTTATTAGGGTATTGCAAGATTGGTGCTTTGATCAAAGCTTGTTTTAATAGCTGGAAATTCTTGTTACATTCTGGAGTCCAGATGAATTTCTTTTTGGCATTACCTTTGGTTAGGTCATTGATTGGTGTGGTGAGCTTTCCGCAGTCTTTGATGTATTTCCTTAGGTAAGCTACCATAACAAGAAAGCATCTTACTTGTTTCATGGAGGTGGGGCATTGAATGTTATTTATGGCTTTTATTTTATCTGGGTCTGCTTTGATGCTACTGTCAGAGACAATGTGGCCCAAGAACAGGAGTTCCTTTTCCATAAATTGGCACTTACTAGGCTTAGTGTATAGCTTGTGCTTTGCAAGTTGATTGAGTATCTTGCGGACATGTGTGAGGTGTTCCTCTTTTGTTTTTGAAATATGATGATGTCGTTGAGGTAACATAGTGTTTGAGAGTCTGTTTAGCACCTGGTTTATCATGGCAACAAATGTTGCTGGGGCGTTTGTCATCCCAAAATTCATTACTTTACATTCAAACAACCCAAGTTGTGTGCGGAACGCGTCTTTGGTATGTCTTTCTCTTTAACTTCAACTTGGTTATAACCAGATGTGAGGTCAATTTTTGAGAAAATTTTTGCTCCGGAGAGCCTTGCAAATAGTCCTTCTATGAGGAGAAGTGGGTATTTATTTTTTACTGTACTTGCGTTTAGTGCTCTGTAGTCAGTAACTAAGCAAAGAGATCCTTCTTTCTTATTTACAAAGAAAACTGCTGCCCCCCACAAGGATTCAGACAGATGGATGAATCCTTTGGCTAGATTGTCCTTGATGTGGGCTTTTAGTGTTTGGGTCTCCATGGGGGAGAGTCTGTAGAGGGGTGCAGGTTTGGGCATGGCTTTGCACAAGTTGATGCCATGTTTGACCTCTTGTTTGGGGGGTAACTCTGTGAGTTCTTCCTTGAATACATGAGCGTATTTTTTTAGGAGTGCCTTAAGTTCTGGGCATTGGACCTTTTGTGTTTGTATATTATTAAATTCAGAGTACCTCATTATGTGGAGGATACTGTCTTTTGTTAGGTGTTCAGAGTCATCCTTATCTATGACTTGAGCAAATATTGTGTCTCTTAGAAATAGATTGTTGGGTTCTTTGAGAATTTTGAAATTGACTCCATTGTGTTTGATGGTCATGGTTTTTGTTTCCACATACGCTAGGATTCATGCGGATGAACCAGTCCATGCCTGCTACAATGTTGTAGTTTATGTTGTTCATGACAGGTCCTTTGATGGACGTTTGTATGCCTTGGAGGTCAATTCTGAAGGGCGTTGTTTTTCCTTCAAGAAGAACTTTTGACTTGTCTGCCATTCTAGTGTATTTGAAGTTGGATTAAACAACTGGTATTTTTTACTTGGTTACAAAATGTTTGCTAATCATAGTGTTTTGTGCACCAGAGTTGAATAAAATTTCATGTGTATGTGATTTGTAAGTGCATGGATAGACAAGAAGTTGTGAACAATCTTTAATTTTTAAGTTCATAAAAATGGAGGATTGCGGGACACAGGGGATGTGAGCAGCAAAGTTTGTGCCTTGATACAATTTCTTGTCAAGTTGGGGGGAGACAGGGGCACTTAAGCCTGTTCCCCCTCCTCTTTTCCCTGTTCCTCTGTTTTGAGACCTTTGAGGTCAGAGAATGTAGGGTCAGATTTGTAGCAGGTTGCCACTTCAGTTTTGTTAACTTTTGCAGTGTCCTCTTTCTTGGGACGGGAGTGGTTTGCGCTTTGGCTGCAATTGCCATTGTTGCAATTGGAGTTGCTGTTGCTATGGTTAAGATTTTGGCGTTTATTGCCATTGGAGAATTCTCTGCCATTGCTGTTTGAGGAAAAATTGCTGTTGTGTGCAGAATATTCCATGTTTGCGCGTTTTTCTGCGCACTTGGCCTCTGCAATGAGCGCAGGCATGGAGGTGTTGGCCTCTGGGCAGATTAGGGCAGCAACAGAGGATTTCATTCTGTTGATGAATGATGCTCTGGTGTGTATATTGTCAGCTTGTGCTGGGTTTTGAATTTTACTGTGTATTTCCTCAAATTTGTTGGCATAAGCTGAGATAGTGGTCTTCTGAGGAAGATCACTGAACTGTATTGCAATGTCTTGGAGAGATTCAGTGACGCTGAAATTGTGAGTGATGTTGGCTTTGAACTCTTCCCAGTTTTCAAGCTGGTTGTTGGTTTGTGAGCCAACCCAGGTGGTAAACCAGTTAACTGCAGCCTTGTATAAGCACTTGCTGGCTTCTTGGACCCATTTTTTGTGGGGGATGCGGCTGGAGCGGAGTTTGGCGGCTGTGTGGTCTAGCCAGTTGATGATGTTTTCTTTGTTTTTACCAAAGAACTTGTTGATACCAATGTACTTGGTGTTGGTAACTTACCTGTGATAGGTGGTTGTGCATTTTTTGTGGTTGTAGAGAGCAACTGTATTGAATTATCTTGGCACATGCTTTGGGCATGACCAGTCCTTCAAATACAGTGCATCCACTAGGAATATCTTCATCAATGTTGTGGGCGCAAAAGTATGTTTTCCAGGTATCCTGGGATGTGGCCTGGTTGAGAGTATGTGGGCAAAGGTGGGCGGGTTCTGTTCAGTCATTTTCTCTTTCATTGGTGTGGTCAAAACCTGTAGTGCTACCAGTGATAAGGAGCGCCTTTTGGGGAAACTTTGAATATAAAAGTAGGAAGAGAAGAAGTATATTTTATTGGATAATACTTTAGACTTATATAGCTTTAGTTTTGGCGGGGATTTAGTTGGATCAAAACAAGGGGCTGGTCATGTGCTGGATGGGTTCAAGTTGCTGGATACCTGGACAGTCATGTGATATTGGTTTGGTGCCATTTTTGGTATGTTGAATGGTATATTGGAAAGGCACCAAATCAGGCAATGACTGGATGTTAGGTGTGATGGCAATAGCCAGAATACTTGTACATGCAGACCCTCAACACAAGCACTAAATCTATAACACATCTCCTCAAAGCTAAAACTGCAGAAATAAAGAGGCTCAAGACACAAAAGGTGACCTCCACAGAGGAACCACTTCTCATCAACTCCCCTGTATGGATTCTAGCTGGCAACAGAAAGAAACTAGACTCAGTACACCAGGGACTAGGAAGAGTCATCAAATACAGACCAGAGCACAACACCTCTCTATTAAAATTCCAAGGTGCCAAAAACCCAACTATCAAGAAATATCACAGAACCTGTCTCCGCCTCAGTAAAGGAGAGTACTCAACCAGACTGATTCCAACTAGCAAACAGCTCCAGGAGCATCAGGCGGCAGCTGTTAAGACAAAGCCCCCTCCTGATGCACCAGAGTAACCCCTTAAGGGGGGTGTCAAGGGTTTGGATGTACAAGCATTCTGGCTACCGCCAACCTACTTCACATCCATCCATTGCCCAATTTGGTCCCCTTCCAATATACTGTTTGACATACTGAGAATGATAACCAAGCAATATCACCTGACTGTCCAAGTATCCAGTGGCTCAAACCCATCTTGCACATGACCAACCCCTAGGTTCAATCCAACTAAATCCCTGCCACAGTCAAGTCTATATAAGTCTAAGGTATTATCCAATAAAAGTAAATTCTCTCTTTCTTAATTCCATATTTGAAGCTTCCCCAAAAGGCGCTCCTTATCAATTGAGAAATGGGACAAAGAGCTAGCAGAAGCCCAATGCATTCTGGATGTTCTTCCTCTCTTTGGGTGTACTACCACTTGTGTGGAGATATCCATCCAAAAGGTGAAGATTAAGGCTGTCTTAGACATGGGGTCTCCTGTTAATGTTGTCTCCTTGAAGCTTGTCAAGAAGCTCAAACTTGCCCCAATCTTAACTATCACCAGTTGTATGGCACAGCTGGTCTGTCCATGACTTGTGCTATAGGAGCTTATTCTGCTTTGCCCATGCAATTTGGCAAGCTGCTCTTGGCTGCGCCTGCTGTTGTCCTGGAGAACAAGAGCTATAACCTGCTAGTTAGTACTCAATTCATTAGGTAATATAATGAAATCATCAACTTAAAGGACAGCTTTCTCTCTATCTTGGGATAAAAAGTCCCTCTGATCTTTGAAGAGCCAGTTAAAGTTCCTGGGAAGCGCAAAAGACATGGCCTTAGAATATCACACATGTGTTTTCACTTTAAATACTGTACCCATTCTACCAACATGAAGTGTCCTCCTATGGCTTGCCTGGCGTCTGAAGGTATTCCTCTTTTATCCACTTCCTCTGTAACCATTCCCCCTGGGTCTCAGGCTATTCTAGACTCCCAAATATTGTATGAGCTATCTGAGTGTACGTTCCTAGAGTTATACTCTCCTCCCTTGCTAGGACGCAATGAACCTTATCTCTGTCCGTGAATCTTGGATGTCTCTCATAAAGACCCTATTCAATTGCTGGTTGCCAAACTAACTGCTCTCCCTATACATGCGTCTATAAGACAGTTCATTGGCTATGACAAGTTGTTGAATGCTCCTGATGTCCTATCCCTACATCCCTTTGGTATGTTCCAGGACTTTAATTTACCTGAAGACAAACCTCAAGTCCTATCCTTGTTCACTGTGCAAGAATTTCTGCAACTATCCCTGGTTCAACAGAAAGAGGTTCTTAACCTCCTGGATCAGTTTTCAGATATCTTTTCTAAATATAGCACTGATTATGGTCTAGCCAAAGGCGTCATTCATCAGATTGATACTGGTGATACTCCCCCCTTCTGTGCTAAACCGTATTGCCGCAGCTGTGTGGAGGATGTGCAGGTGTCTAAAGAGCTCAAACAACTTCTGGACGCTGGACTGCTTGCTCCTTCCCAAAGTCCATGGGCTTCCCCCCTGCTCATACTGAAAAAGAAGTATGGAGGTCATTCTATTGTGATGGACTACCAACAATTGAACTCTTTAACCAAAAAGGATTCCTACCCCTTACTGCGCATTGATGATGCTCTTTGCCGCCTTGAAGGTTCCAAGTTCTTCTCTGCTATGGACCTAGCCTCTGGGTACTGGCAAGTTGATCTCTCTCCTTAGGATAGACAGAAGGTTGCGCTCATCAGTTCTGAAGGATTGTTTGACCCTATGTGAATGCTGTAAGGACTCTGCAATGCTCCAGCTACCTTCTAACGAGCCATGGACTTCATCCTCTGTGGTTTGAAGCTCTCATGGGTCCTCGTGTACTTAGATGACATAACGGTCTTTAGTGCTACTTTTATTAACCACCTGCTCATTTCAAAGAAGTTTTCATAAAGATTTGAGAAGCTGGTCTTAAGTTAAAGCCATCTAAGTGTGCCTTCTTCAAGGAATGCATTGAATTCTTGGGACATGAGGTGACTCAGACTGGAATTTGCCCCATGACTAAGAAAGTTGAGGCCATTGAAAAAACGCTTCCACCCACCAACCTGAAAGAAGTCCAAGTCTTTCTGGGTATGATGGGATACTACAGACAATTCATCTCTGATCTTTCTGACACTAGCAAACCCTTGGTCTAGCTGCTGTGTAATGTCCCTTTTAAATGGACCATCAGTCAGCAACAATCCTTTGAAACTCTCAAACAAAAACTCAAAGAGGCTCCCATTCTAGTATATCCTGACTAAGATAAGAAATTTATACTATATACTGATGCTAATGACCTGGCCATTGGAGCTATCTTGGCTCAATTGGATGATGAAGGTGTGGACCACCATGTAGCTTATACCTCTTGTGTCCTGAATAAGAATGAGAAGAACTACAGTGTAACAGAGAAGTAGTGCCTATATGTGCTGCATGCTGTCAAGCAGTTCCACCATTATATGTATGACACCCATTTCACTGTGGTCACTGACCACGCTTTGCTTAAATGATTACAACAACTTAAGGAACCTGAAGGACAACTAGCTAGATTGGCTCTCTGCCTACAGGGTACAACTTCACTATGCTGCATTACCCCAGGATTCAACATCAGAATGCTGATGGATTATCCAGAATGTCCTTCCTCTCTCTACACCCTGCTGAGGCTGACAGGTTGTACAAACTACTTGGATATCCTTCTTTGTGGAAAAATAAGACTTAAGAAGTTTGAGTCCTCTATCTAAATTATCCAAAGACAGGCTCATTTGTGACAATCAGCTTTTCAAGGAAGTACAAGTCCACTACTTGCCTTATGTAAGGTCTAGGCTTTGCCTTTTAGTGGTGCTTCAAGCTCATAAGGAGACAGGACACAGAGGCGTTACCAAGACTTATTCCTGGCTCCAGAAGAACTACTTCTGGGAAAATCTTTGCCTGCTGATTCCAGATGTTATTGTTAGTTGCCATGATTGTCAACTCCAACAACCTTGAGCTGCTTCTCACAAGTTCAAGCTAGTCCCCCCTCAACATGCCTTTCACACTGTCAGCATTGACGCTGTAGGACCTCTCCTTTGCTCCCGCTCTGGTTGCTGCTTTATTCTAATTGCTGTTGACCACTTTAACAAGTGGGTAGAAGCTCGTCCTACTAAGGACATCACTGCCAAGACAACCACTGCCTTTCTGCTGCAAGATATGTTCTTTTGTCACAGTTGTCCTCAAGTGTTGTTGTCTTACAATGGGACTAACTTCAACGCCAAGTTATTAACCTCTGTTGTTGAAGCCTTGGGGTCTCACCAGTCTTTCTCTGCCCTATAATTCTTTCACCAATGGTGCAGTGGAGAGCACAAATTCAACTCTGGTTTCTATCATGAGGAGACTCACTTACTCCAACACCACCAACTAAGATCTATACTTACTGTGGGGTTCCTGTCCACCAGTCCCCAAAGTGTGTCCTGGGTCATAGCCAGGGACCAGATGGAAGGGGTTGTCATTCACTTGTAAGGGAAAATGTATCTCAGAAATAGGTATAGGGGTCAAAATGGGCTTTTATTCACTCTCAAAAGAAAGATCCCTTTAGAAACCTTCTGGTATATGGCCTGGTGGGTCAGGGAAATAATATGGGTTTGCCAATACTTGGAGTCCTTCAACAATATCTTGGACTCCTAGTACTTGGTCTTGGACTCCTGCTCCTTAAACTTGGACTCTGGTGCTGCAATTAGGATCCAGCTCCTTATTCTTGGGCTTCAGCTCTCTTTATAGCTCTAGTGGACTTTTTATTCCACTTGATAAGTCCAAACAAGCTCCTGCTGGCAATCAAAAGGCTTCCAAAAACCTCTTGGCAGAAACTCAAAAGGCCTGGGAAAGACCTCAAAAAAGACCCTGTAACTTTCCAGCCAGCCACCTTTTTACAGTATCCTTTTCCCAACGGTTCTGCCTTCAAAATTTCTTTCTTCAGAAGCTTAAACCATTGCTGCTCACTTTTTCCTATAATAACTTAAGCTTACATACTTACTTTCTCAAAAGCTTAAAGTATTAATTCATTATTTCCTTGCTTATACCTTAAGCTTTTGGCTTCCAACCAATCATTTTCATCAGGAAGCCTGCCAAAACTCAACCAATGAATGCAGAGCACAGAAATAGACCATTTCTGCAGTTCCACCAGGATTCAACTAGGAAAATATTTTCCACAGCTCAAACTGCTCAAAGCAACAACTCTTTGTGCACCAAAGTGTTAACCAGTCCATTATTCTGGCACCAATTCTCCCTGCATTCAACCTAAACCCATTTAAATAGTAGAATACTATTTAAACAGTTCTTTCTGAATATTTTCAACGTTTTCCCCATATATTTACAAATCTTGTAAAATCCAAGGAAAACGTCCCACTAAAACAGCTTTGTATCCAGCTCTCATAGAAACATACCTTCATCTATCTTAGGAACTTAATAAATAAATATCTTACCCACACTTCTATCCACATTCCTTCTTGATTTTACTACTAAACCAAGGCAAAAGATTCCACATTTTACCACCTTGGTAAATTAATTTGGCAAAATCTTGGCTCATTTCTCCAGACCACCAGTTCTTCATCATCTTATGATCCTTCAGTCAGCTCATATTCCAGCTCTTCAGCTTAACCAGCAATCAGTCCATCTTAGACAACAAACAGCTCATTTCAGTCTTTCAACAGCTTATAAGTCCTCTGGCTACTCCTTTATCATGACCAGCTACTTCTGCATCATGATCTTTGAGCCCTTCCACTTATCCTCACTAGGAACCATTTTGGTTCCACATGCACAATGAACCATTTTGGTTCCAAACTTCAATATGAACCAACAGTCCTTCAACTAGCCTTCTCTGTGATCAAACAGTTCCTCTCACTAGTCTTCTCTGCTGATTCTGTGAACCACCTTGATTCTTTATCTCAGTCCCCATTACCAGAACTTGTAGACCCAGGCATGAGTCTACATTGAGCTGGCGTTTGACTGGGCCCTTGCAAGTGGCAATCCACTTAGGCCATTCAACCATAGATCAATGTCTATGTGTTGTCTTTACTCACCCAGGTGATTAAGTCTGGGCTTTCAGTTGCAGAGTAATCAGCTCCACTTCCCAGAGGCCTATCACACCAAGTTCTGCAGCTTGCTTCCCCAAGAAAACTGCCTTGGTGACACCTCTGAGCAAATCTATGCCCTCCAATGCTCACTCTGGGTTCTCCCCAAAAGCTCCCATAGGAGATAAATGAGGACACCCTACCAGTCTGTTAGGTAGGATGCTTGCTCACAGACCTCCTGTATGTGTATCAGGGTATGTAGAGCCCTCAGAGCTCTTCCCCTCCCTGGCAGCCTGTGTTACCTGCCAGGGATCCAAAACCTTCTCCACCTCAAACAGACAAAGTTCCCTGCTAGCTATCTCATTATTCACCCTTTTGCAGCCACAGTTCCTTGCTAGGTGAAGAACTCTAGCCCAAAGCAGCCAATATCTTCTGCTGGGTGGAGGCAACATCTGCCTCTAGTAGTATTTACACCTACTAGCTAGGCCTTACCATCCCTAGTAGCCATCATTCCCTACTAGGCCTCTACCTGCAACAAACAACCAAACTTTTGCTTGGCCAACATTAGCCCCGCCTGCAAACCATCAAACATGTGGACCATCATACTTACCCACTGCTCTCTTTGCCTATTGCTTTAGCAAACATTGTGTCACTGGGTATTCCCCTTCTGCTATGCTGTATGGTCATGAAGCCACCACTCTGTAGCTCTTGGGTGCCCCCCTACTCTCCTCTGATAAGGCCATGAACCCTGATGACCATATCAAAGATCTAGTCAACCAAATCATTGATATGCAGGCCTCTGCCTACACGTCCATATATAAGACCAAGATGCTTGAGCTCTCTCCCAACAATTCTGGACAATCTCCTTGCCTGAGCTCAACATTGGGGCCATGTTCTTTACTATCAGCATAGAGTAGGAGGACGTTCTCACAAACTAGAATTATTGTGGATTGGACCCTTGGAAGTGACCTTCAAATGAGGATCAGATTATACTGTAAAACTCCTCTCTAACCGTCAATTGTTTGCCCACGTGCATGCCAAGTTCCTCCCCAAGTACCACCCCCCTAAGGCCAATCTAGAGGGGGACATTGTTATGAATGCCGCCATTCACCATGTTTTGATTTTGCCCTTGATGGGTTATTTAGAGGACAAATCTCTCTATTTTGATTTTGCCCTTCAAAATGAGTCTAGCTCCAAATTGGGAAACTCAATTGTTCAGTTTCCTGATTCTGCGCAACTCACTTGCCCCACTCATGATTGTGGTGAGTGATCCTACCGTCCATGTACTGTTTTGTGATAAAGCTACACAGTATATTGTCAAGGTTCTGGATGTACAAGCATTCTGGCTACTGCCAACCTACTTAACATCCAGCCATTGCCCAATTTAGTCTCCTTCTAATATACTGTTTGACATACCAAGAATGGTAACCAAGCAATATCACCTGACTGTCCAAGTATCCAGTGGCTTGAACTCATCTAGCACATGACCAACCCCTAGGTTCAATCCAACTAAATCCCTGCCACAGCCAAGTCTATATAAGTCTAAAGTATTATCCAATAAAATATACTTCTCTTCTTTCTTAATTCCATATTTGAAGCTTCCCCAAAAGGCGCTCCTTATCACTGGTAGCAGCTACGGTTTTTTGACCACGCCCATAAAAGAGAAAATGACTGACCAAAACCTGCCCACCTTTGCTCACATACTCAACCAGGCCACATCCCAGGAGACCTGGAAAACGTACTTCCGCGCCCATGACATTGACAAAGATATACCTAGTGGATGCACCATATTCAAAGTTTGGTCATTCCCAAAGCATGCACCAAGATTATTCAATACAGTTGCTATCTTCAACCACAAACAAACGCAATACCACCTATCACAGGTGAAGTTACCAACACCAAGTACATTGGTATCAACAAGTTCTTTGGTAAAAACAAATAAAACTTCATCAACTGGCTAGACCACTCAGCTGCTAAACTCTGCGCCAGCCGCATCCCCCACAAAAAATGGGTCCAGGAAGCCAGCAAGTGCCAGTACAAGTCCGCAGCTAACTGGTTTGCCACCTGGGCTGGCTCACAAACTGACAACCAGCTTGACAACTGGGAAGAGTTAAAAGCAGACATCACACACAATTTCTGCATCACCAAATCCCTCCAAGACATTGCAATACAGTTCAGTGATCTTCCTCAGAAGACCACTATTGCAGTTTACGCCAACAAATTTGAGGAAATACATTGCAAGATCCAAAACCCAGCACAAGCTGATAACGTACATACCAGAGCCTCATTCATCAATATAATGAAACACTCTGTTGTTTTTCCTCATCTTCCCAGATGTGAATACCTCCATGCATGCGCTCATTGCAGAAGCCAAGCGCGCCAAAAAACGCGCAAACATAGAATATGCTGCACGCAACAGCAATTGCTCCTCAAACAGCAATGGTAGAGAAAAATCCAATGGCAATAAACGCCAAAGCACCAACCATAACAACGACAACTCCAATTGCAACAATGGCAATTGCAGCCAAAGCGCAAACTGCTCCCGTCTCAAGAAAGAGGACACTGCCAAAGTTAACAATACTGAAGTAGCAACCTGCTATGAATCTGACCCCACATTCTCTGACCTCAAAGGTCTCAAAACAGAGGAACAGAGAAAAGAGGAGGGGGAACAGGCTTAAGTGCCCCTGTCTCCCCCCAACTTGATAATAAATTGTACCAAGGCACAAACTTTGCTACTCGCATTCCCCGTGTCCCGCAGTCCTCCATTTTTATGAACTTCAAAATTAAAGATTGCTCACAACTTCTTGTCTACACATGCACTTACAAATCACATACATATGAAATTTTATTCAACTCTGGTGCATAACACACTATGGTTAGCAAACCCTTTGTAACCAAGTACAAGATACCAGTTGTCAAATCCAACTTCAAGTACGCCAGAATGGTAGATAAATCAAAGGTTCTACTTGAAGGCAAAACAACTCCCTTCAGAATTGACCTCCAAGGCATACAAACGTCCATCAAAGGTCTTGTCATGAACAACATAAACTACAACATTGTAGCAGGCATGGACTGGTTTACCCAAGTGAACCCCAGCATATGTTGGAAAACAAAGACCATGACCATTAAACGCAACGGAGTTAATTTTAAAATCCTCAAAGAACCCAATGACCTCATTCTAAGAGACACAGTATTTCTCCAGGTCATAAACCAAGATGACTCAAACATCTAACAAAAGATAGTACCCTCCATATAATGAGGTACACTGAGTTCAATAACATATAAACACAAAAAATACAATGCCCAGAACTCGCGGCACTCCTAAATGAATACACTCATGTATTCAAAGAAGAACTCACAGAGTTACCCCCTGTCAGGAATCCAGTCTTGGGCAGCTGGCCTGCCGTTTCTGGGGGTAACTTGGGCCAGGGTTTTTGCGGGCAGGGCCCACCACAAGAGAGGAGCTAACTTTAGAGGGTAGGAAGCAGACTTCCCCACCCAAGACCACGGGCCAACAGCCGGTACAATGGTGTCCACCACCCCTGTGAGGGTGATGTACACTATTCCAAAAAGCTTGCTGGTATGATTGGTTGAAAGTTCAGATGAAGAGGCTGGCATTGGTTTGGGTGTTATGGGTGGTTTCATATAGATATTGTAGGCTGGGAGATAATTGAATTTTCCTCTAAATATTTTTGGGGTGGAGAATTTCCACAGGCCTTGGCGGTTGTATCTAATAGTGGATTGGATGCAGGCTAGCGGGTTAAGTTCAAGGATTTTCTCTGGTGTATAATCCTTATATTTGGGCTTCAAGGGATAATCAGTGAAGTGAACGGGCCCAAAGGGTGCACCAGATGGACAGAAAACTGTGGACGGTGGGGCAGGAGGGCTGAGAGATCTTGAACTGAATTGATAGACAGCAAATACAAAATATGGCAATATCTGTAGGAGCCAAAGTAACATAACCTTTATTTAAAAATGGCAATAAGGTTTGAGCAAAGAATCTATAGGTATATATAGCATTCTGCCTCCAAACTTAGTATTTTCTATCAGGGCTTTATCAAAATATTGGGAAAAGTGCAGGTGGGCAGCCAGAGGGCCCGGGTGTGGGAGCGGTGAAATGGCACCTCAGCTGGATGTTCTCTCATTGATCAGAACATCCAATTTGGTCTCTCAATTTTCTTGATTATTTGCTGTGGTCACAGGGTTGGGTCCAAAGTCTGGATTTATCTCTGGCAGTAGGGTTTGATTGGTTACTTGAGAGGACTTCAAACTCATGAAATTCACAGAGGCGCCATCTCTGCTTTTATTAGGCAATTTGATAGGCTCCTCTTTGGGCGCCACCATGGTTGAGCTGGTGCAGGTATTCTGGCTTTGGGACTTAGAGGAAGCCTCAGCTTGCAGGGGCTTGATCCCAAAAAAACGCAGGCAAGTGGGCCCTTGATCCATGGGCTCAGCAGCCCGCAGGAATGTAGGTTCAGGATTTAAATCCCACCCTTGGGCCTGGGTTTCCCAGGGTAATGATTTGTCAATCCTGACACCCCCAAACAGGAGGACAAACATGACATTGACCTATGTAAAGTCATGCCTAAACCTGCACCCCTCTACAGACTCTGTCCCATAGAGACCCAAACCCTCAAAACCCATATTGAGGACAACTTAGCCAAAGGCTTCATCCGCCCATCTGAATCCCCATGGGGGGCAGCAGTATTCTTTGTAAAGAAAAAGGAAGGCACTCTACGTCTAGTAACTGACTATAGAGCTCTCAATGCAAACACAGTAAAGAATAAATACCCTCTTCCACTTATATAGGATCTTTTTGCAAGACTCTCAGGAGCTAAATTTTTCTCCAAAATTGACCTCACCTCAGGGTACAGCCAAGTTGAAGTAAAGGAAAAGGACATACCAAAAACTGTGTTCTGTACGCAATTTGGATCCTCCAAATGTAGAGTAATGAACTTTGGGATGACCAACGCTCCCGCAACGTTTGTCACCATGATGAACCAAGCACTAAATGGTCTCTCAAATACATTATACTACCTTGACAATATCACCATATTCTCAAAAACCAAAGAGGAACACCTCACGCATGTCTGCAAGACACTTAATTGACTCGCAAAGCACAAACTTTGCGCAAAACTAAGTAAGTGCCAATTTATGGAAAAGGAACTCCTGTTCTTGGGCCACATTTTCTCTGATGGTGGCATCAAAGCAGATCCAGACAAAATTAAAGCCATATATAACATGCAACGCCCCACCTCCGTTAAACAAGTTATATGCTTTCTTGGTATGGTAGCTTACCTAAGGAAATACATCAAAGACTGTGGAAACTAACCACACCAATCAATGATTTAACCAAGGGTACTGCCAAAAAGAAATTCATCTGGACACCAGAATGTGACAAGAATTTCCATTTATTAAAACAAGCTCTTATTGAAGCACCAATCTTGCAATACCCTAACAATAATGGGTGCTACAAGCTTGAGTCAGATACCAGCAACACCGCCATTGGTGCAGTCTTGCGCATCCACCAGCCAGGGCAGCAAGACTTCTTGCCAGTATGTTACAAAAGCAGAAAACTAACTAATACTGAGCAGAGATACCCAATACATGATAAGGAATTTCTAGCAATATACCACACTTGCAAGAAATGGAGATGTTATCTGGAAGGACATTTAAACGTCCGGGTACTAACTGACCATAAATCCTTAATCTTTTTCAAAACTCAGAACACATTTGCACGGCGGCAAGCCAAATGGATGTCCTTTCTAGAACAGCTTAACCTGGACATCCATTACAAAAAGGGGGCAGAGCTGGTCACGACCAATGCTCTCTCTAGACTATGTCAGCCTAGAGAGGATCACCCTGACCACCTGGATCCTGACTGGCCAAACCTATAAAACACTGAGTATAAAACCAAAGGAAAAGACCCCTCAACACATCAACTGACCCACAATACATTAGTAATAAACAAAAAGTACTTACATGTATCAAATGGCACAGTATACTGAATTATCAATAACAAACATATCCTGTACATCCCACTTGCATAAAGAGTTGACACCATACTAAGACATCACCGCCTGCTAGGCCATAAAAAGGCTAACAACCTATACCTCACATTAAAAGAGATAGTATGGTGGCCCAACCTCAAACAGGATATAGTTAATGTTCTGAAAAAGTGCACAGTGTGCAAGAAATACACCAGTACAAAGGCTCCTCAGCCAACGGTCAACCCAGTACCAGACCCTGAACCATTCAAGGTTTGGGGGCTAAACGTAGTGGGGTCCTTCCCAAAAACAAAGACAAACCAATGTTTCTTAATTGTAGCTATTGACTTTGCCACACGCTAGTCCATCTGCTGGGCAACAAAGGACCACAAAGCAGAAACCATCAACCATTTCATTAACAAAGCAATCATAGCTGACTATGGCACTCCAGACTACATCATAACTGATGGAGCAACAGAGTTATCAGGTCACATAGTTAATGACAACTTGAAATCCAAAAACATTAAACACTACACAACCTCTCCATACAGACCACAGGCCAACAGTGGAGTGGAACGCCTAAACAGCAGCCTTATCAGGACCCTAGAAAAAAATGGATGGCAAAGCCAAAGATACATGGCCACTATACGTGAAACATGCATTATTAGTATCCTGAGTCCGCACCAACCAAGGGAAGGCTATTCACCATTTGAGCTAACCTACAGGTACAAGCTGTAAATAATCACCTGCAACAAACAGCCCTACATAAATATCCCCCCAGGGAAACCTCCCACAGTAGAGCAAGCACCAAATCTACAACACATCTGCCTCAAAGCTAAAATAGCTGAAATGAAGAGGCTCAAGACACAAAAGGTAACCTCAACAGAGGAACCACTTCTGATCAACTCCCCTGTCTGGATTCTAGCTGTCAACAGAAAGAAACTAGACTCAGTACACAGGGGACCAGGAAGAGCCATCAAATACAGACCAGAGCACAACACCTACCTAGTAAAATTCCAAGGTGCCAAAAACCCAATTATCAAGAAATACCACAGAACCTGTCTGTGAGGTTCCTGTCCACCAATCCCCAAGTGTGTCCTGGATTGTAGCCAGGGACCAGCTGGAAGGGGTTATCATTCTCTAATAAGGGGAAACGTATCTCAGAAATATGTATAGGGGTCAAAATGGGCTTTTATTTACTCTCAGAAGGAAGATCTCCTTAGAAATCTTCTGGTATATGGCCTGGGGGGTCAAGGAAAAAATATGGATTTTCCAATTCTTGGAGTCCTCCAATAATATCTTGGACTCCTTGTACTTGGTCTTGGACTTCTGCACCTTAGTCTTGGACGTCTGCTCCTTAGACTTGAACTCCTGCTTCTTAAACTTGGACTCTGGCGCCGCGCTTAGGATCCAGCTTCTTATTCTTGGGCTCCTGCCCCGTTATCTTGGGTTGTATCAGTCCAACCAAGCTCCTGCTGGTGATCAAAAGACTTCCAAAACCTCTTGGCACAAACTCAAAAGACCTGGGAAAGACCTCCAAAAGCCTTCCAAAAGACCTTGAAAAGACCCGGTAACTTTCCAGCCAGCCCCCTTCTTATAGTGTTCTTTTCCCAACAGTTCTGCCGTCAAAATGGCTTTCTTCACAAGCTTAAACCATTGCTGCTCACTTTTTTCTATAATAACTTAAGCTTACATACTTACTTTCTCAAAAGCTTAAAGTATTAATTCATTTTTTCCTTGCTTATACTTTAAGCTTTTGGCTTCCAACCAATCATTTTCATCAGGAAACCTGCCAGAACTCAACCAATGAATACAGAGCGCAGAAATAAACCATTTCTGAAGTTCCACCGGGATCCACCTAGGAAAATAATTTCCACAGCTCAAACCGCTCAAATCAACAACTCTTCACGCACCAAAGTGTTAACCAGTCCATTATTCCGGCACCAGTCTTCCCTGCATTTAACCTGAACCAATTTAAATGGTAGAATACTATTTGAATTGTTCTTTCTGGACCTCTTTGACGTTTTCCCCATATATTTACAAATATAGTAAAATCCAAGGAAAATGTCCCACTAAAACAACTTTGTATCCCTCTCTCATAGCAACATACCTTTTTCTATCCTAGGAACTTAATAAATAAATATCTTACCCACACTTCTATCCACATTCCTTCTTGATTTTAATACTAAACCAAGGCAAAACATTCCACATTTTATCACCTTGGAAAATCAATTCAGCAAAATCTCAGCTCATTTCTCCAGACCACCAGTTCTTCATCATCATCTTCTGATCCTTCAGCCAGCTCCTGTATCATGATCAGCTAGTCCTGCATCATAATATTCTGGTTCTTCAGCTTATTCTCAACCTGTTCCTCAATAAATCCTCACTAGGAACCTCCTTAGTTCCCTCTGCACACTGAACCATATTGGTTCCCACAATTCAATATGAATTAACAGTCCGTCAACTAGCCTTCACTGTGATCAAACAGTCCCTCTTGCTAGTCTTCTCTGTTAATTCCGTGAACCACATTGGTTCTTTATCTCAGTCCCCATTACCAGAACTTGTAGACCCAGGCATGAGTCCACATTGAACTGGTGTTTGACTGGGCCCTCGCAAGTGGCACTCCACTTAGGCCATTCAACCATAGATCAATGCCTATGTGTTGTCTTTACTCACCCAGGTGATTAAGTCTGAGCTTTCAGTTGCAGTATAATCAGCTCCACTTCCCAGAGGCCTGATCACACCAAGTTCTGCAGCTTGCTTCCTCAAGCAAACTGCCTTGGTGACACCTCTGAGCAAATCTATGCCCTCCAATGCTCACTCTGGGTTCTCCCCAAAAGCTCCCATAGGAGATAAATGAGGACACCCTACCAGTCTGTTAGGTAGGATGCTTGCTCACAGACCTCCTGTAAGTGTATTAGGGTATATAGAGCCCTCAGAGTTCTTCCCCTCCCTGGCAGCCTGTGTTACCTGCCAGGGGTCCAAAACCTACTCCCCCTCAGACAGACAAAGTTCCCTGCTTGCTATTTCAATCTTCACCCTTCCGCAGCCACAGTTCCCTGCTAGGTGAAGAACTATAGCCCAAAGCAGCCAATATCTTCTGCTGGGTGGAGGCAACATCTGCCACTAGTAGTCCTATGTTACCTACTAGACCTCTACCTGCAACAAACAACCAAACTTTTGCTTGGCCAACATTAGCCCCGCCTTCAAACCACCAAACATGTGGACCATCACACTGTCTCTGCCTCAGTAAAGGAGAGCACTCAACCAAACTGGTTCCAACTAGCAAACAGCTCCAGGAGCATCAGGCGGCAGTCGTTAAGACAAAGCCCCCTCCTGATGCACCAGAGTCCCCCCTTAAGGGGAGGTGTCGAGGGTCTGGATGTACAAGCATTCTGGCTACTGCCAACCTACTTAACATCCAGCCATTGCCTGATTTAGTTTCCTTCAAATATACCGTTCAACATACTGAGAATGGTAACCAAGCAATATCACCTGACCGTCCAAGTATCCAGTGGCTTGAACCCATCTAGCACATGACCAAACCCTAGGTTCAATCCAACTAAATCCCTGCCACAGCCAAGTCTATATAAGTCTAAAGTATTATCCAATAAAATATACTTCTCTTCTTTCTTAATTCCATATTTGAAGCTTCCCCAAAAGGCGCTCCTTATCAATATATTCCCAATCTTTATACCCGATAAAATTTAAGTTCTATTCACACTTTTGTCTTTGTGTCTCCACGTACTTTGGCGCCTCTCTAGCCACGTCTAGCAGATATTACTCACTCAGGGCCACAAGGTAATTGCATAGCCTTCCCTGCCATTCTAACCAAGACTTAGTACGGATCCGATCCTAAGGTTGGGATTTCCTGTTGTGACTCTGTGCCGCACCTTAGATCACGACATATATTATCATGACAAATTATTTATCCTGAAAAACCTATCTTAAACTGATGAAAATGATAAAATGGTGTTTGAAAACTATCAGCATGGAGGATGATCCATGCGGTATGAGCTAATTTTTAGAGTTACTAAATTAAATTGGCTGTGAAAGGGGTCTTTTCCCTTTAAAGTGATGTTAGACATTATCAGATACCAAATTAAATGTTAGGTTGGCAGCTTAAATAACCCTGGGCTATGTTCACCAATAAAGTTAGGTATTCAACCCTGGAATGCAATGTAAACCAAATCACCAGACTTGGGAGACTTTTTAACAGGTACATATACCACAGAAGGTTAAGGAAAGTAAGGGAATTAGAAAGTATGATAATGGAGCTTGGTTTAAATTAAGCCAGAAAATATCTCTGAGCTCATGGTTGGCTGTTCAATGCCAAACTGCTAATAAAAATACAGCAAGGCTCACAAAAATGGGACAATAGATATGAAAGCAATGTGGCAGGCTAATACTGGTACCTGGGAAAAGAATGAAACTGGAGCTTGAAAAGGGAAATAAGTAGTCAAATTTCAATTCTGTTTCAACCCAAGTTAAACCCTCTGGAAGCTAAACCCTATAATCTAAATTACGGAAATGTGTCAATGCCAGCTGCTTGTGAATGTTTTGCACCAAACCTTCTAAATCAACCAGGGGATTGGCCTGAAAATTAAAAGGCTTCTGGGTTTTCTGGGGCTAATGCTATTATTTGGTGGGAAAGGTGGACCTTGGAACTTTACAGCAGCACTTTGGTGCAACCTAATAAATAACTATCCATATATTAGATAGTGAGAAAACACATGGAGACTATAGAGATGATAGCCTACATACTTAGCACCAACTCTTCAGTGGCTGATCCTTGGGTGGCAGAGGGGTAGGACAACCCTATGATATTTAACCTTTCACAAACATGCAGCAACAAAAATTTCATATGGATAACAACAAGCCCAAGAGATTTTTGGATCAATAGCTACAGAGGAGCATGTATTGTGGTTGGGGTATTTATTAACAGAAGAATATCCAAAAGAGGGACAGTATAACTTCAAAGCTAGACCAGGTAGATACTTTTCTATTTAGATGGGGTAAAGACAAACTTTAGGATGCCAGGATCAAATGTGAACTTTTCTTTAGCTGACAACTCAATTTAAATGGCCTGTATAGTTAGGTTTAAAGAAAAGGGGCAGAATTATCTACTGCAAATTAATACAGCTCATATATATCCTTTATATATCAATATTACAACTGAACTAGTTATAGTTCAGTGTTTGGATTGGGGAAGACAGCAGCCCAAGAGAAGCACAGGAAAGATATTTGGAAATAAGATGGTCTTTATTGAAAAAATGAAGGCCCTATGCTATGAGGGAAAGTCATCGGGCCACTAAGGAGGTGGTGCATGGATTTGGATAAGAATTAACCTTGTTCAATGTATGGATTATTCCTGTGATCCTTGTTGTGATTGGCCTTGCTCCTTATAGAGAGGTATGATATTCCTCCATGTTAATAGAACCAAAAGAGGACATGATGTTATATCCAGTATGAGGTGGCTTGATAAGCACCCCTGGGTATATGAGATATGTTGGAGACTGAAGGATTCATTTCAGCTACAATGCTTAATGAAAGCTTTTCCCTTTTGATACATCATTGATGGTTTGCACTTGGTTAAACCTTACTTATAAGTTGATCATATTCCACTAACCAGAACTATTTTTAAAAGCCCCTGATCTTTCTGCTGCAAATACTGGTGATGATAAAATCTCCCTGCTACAATATTAGGTTGGTATCCCAACCCTGGCTCCAGGTGATGTCTTTTATTTTCACCACTAAGTAGATTCAGAAAACTTTAATATACTTGCCACACCTCACTCTTTTGATAGTAAAATCAAGGACCGGATATCTAATTCTTATCCTCAATAGTTTGTGTATTGTATGATAGTGTTATTGCTATGAGTTGGCTAAGTTATGGTATTAGCTATAGCTACTCTACCCAATACCCTCCCTGATACGATTTACTGTTGTTGCCAAGGTAGGTTCGCATTAGAGTAAGCGTTATAACCTATTGGGGGTGCATAATAAGGGCACATCTGCCTCATAATCCCCTTCTATATTTCCCTTGGCTATACAAGGCAGACCTTGGTCTGCCTCTCCACATCAGTGTGACACATCACCCTGTACTCTTATAGCCAATCTACTATCCTGTTTTAAAGGGCTCTTAACAGAGTTGAGTTCACCCCTTGGAAGCCTGGTAAGAAGGGATCATAGTTGGTCTAGCTGAGCAAAATAAATTTAGATAAAGTGTTGGATTTTGTAGACCAGTTATGGTAATGACTGCCTTGTTTCAATTGCTCCCGGGATCTAGGGGTTGGTTACCTTTTGTTGTGTAACCAACATGGGTTCTGGTAAGATGTATGGTGCCCTCTTGTATAGGGTTGTTTGATTAACCCATACTTTCCTGTTGCTGGGAGAGCCTTTCACTCAGCTTTGAACCTGGGCTGCAAGGTACAATCCCTGATGATCTTGGAAGAACTACTGGCCAGGTAGTTTTGATATTAGCTCTAGCAATAATGGGTTCTCACATGTGTCCGGTTGTAGCAGGGTTCAACATGAAGACTCCCTTACTTAATAAATTATCAATGTACATATACATAGTGCTGGTAACATTAAAAGCTTGCCCAAGAGATAGTGTTGTTGTAGAGGGCTTTATAGCATGTAGTAGTGCTATTGGTTGATGGGTGGATCTGGATTGCTGCAGATCTGCAATTGAAGGGCTAGTGAAACAACTAAATAATGAGGTATCTACTTTGAGGGACCACCTTCATTCCGTTGTGATAGAGCACATCAATTCAGTTTGAACTACTCCTTCAGCTGAAACCGAACTCACACTGCACAGTCCAGGTTTTGATTCCTTCTGTTTATTCCAGATTTATTTTGTGAAGGAGCATATATCTTGATAAGTTAAAAGAAAATGATTGGAAATGGAGTTCAGTTGGTAGTGTCTGTATGAGATGGTTTGGGACTAAAAAGCTGAAGATTAACCTGCACTTTATTAACTATACAAATATTAAATATTCAGAGCTTCAAGCCTTGAAGATAATTGTTCTGATGTGTCTTCGGCTTTGACATCTTCTTTTGTAATGGAAAGCTGGAGCGAAGGAGGCGGTTCTATGTTGACAACAGGGACTTGTTTATCCTTGACAGTAGCTACTTGGGTTAAAATACTAGGTTCTTCTTCCACTGTAGGTAAACTCTGCTGTGCGTTTTGAGTAACTGTAGGGGGTATAGCTTACGTTTAGCGTTGTGTCAGAGTCTGCATGAGCCTCGACTGACTCTTCACTGTCCGAAGACTCTTTGATGGACTTCACGCGAGAAGGTATATCTACAATGTTTTAATACATTGGCCAAGAAAGATGGATGTGCAGTGTAATACCTTGTCCGTCTACAGAGTTTGATCGCGATCTCATAACTGTAGGTACACTTGTCAGGAAGCTCTTGATGTTTGGGAGGATAGAAGAGAGAAGAGAATCAACACCATACTTGTTAGATGGTGCATCTGTTTCAGAAGTATAAGCCAAGTTTCCTTCGGAAGGTAGGCCGTGGGATGGAGATTCACTCTTTTTGGATTCCGCATTAAAAGCTGAGGGGGGGACGGAGCGGGACGAGCGGTGAGTGGCAGCATGGAAAGCCATCATGTCTGGGAAATTACTATACTCTGGTACCAAAACGTTAGGCGATTGCAAAAGAATCATTTACCTTGACCAGTGGGGAGACATTGGCTAACGTTTTGTGACTGTAGATCTTGAGATACCGTCTGGTTAAAATTGTTAGCGACAAGTCCTGCCACTTGCTGCTTGGAGAAAGCCGGCTGAAAAGGGAAAACTGGGACTTCGTGGGGCATCCCTTGAAACTGGTGAGCAGAAGTCATGGAGCCAGGGTAACCATAGCCTCCATTTCCAGGAAGGCCAGGTATGGATTGTGGAATATTACTTCCATATGGGCTTAGTAAGGCTGCGAACCCTTGTTGGGTGGTGAAGTGTACGTCACTTTCTGGTGCCCTCATATTCATTTGCCCTTGATAACCATGGGGAGGAAAGCTACTTGGCATAAAGCTGCTGGATGCTGGGAATTGAGAAGACATGATGTTCTGGTTTTCAGAAACTGGCATCAACGCAATATTCTGGTAAAACCCATCTAAAAGTGATCGTCGAAGTTGCGCTCGAGGTACGTTGAAGATATTCTCAGGTATTCCCATCTGTAATAGTTGGGCCCTTTTATCTAATAACAGTAAATATTTATGCTTTGAAAGATAAACCTTCTCCAAAGATTAAAAACTCACGGATTCCTAAAGCATACTCGGCAACTTCAGAAAGTATGGCATCGCCATCTGATACCAGCACCTCAATCGTAGGCGAAACAGATGAAGTATGCGTCTCAACTAAAGGTGTCAAAAGATGAAAATAAAAAATAATACGTTTCTGTGGTGAACCAAGGGCTGAGCCGCTATTGTTGCTGTAAGGGTTGGGCGGAATTAACTGTTGGGTATGGTTTTGATGGATCTTATCAACATGCCTACGAATCTCGTGCTCATGCTTAAATCTTGAACCACAAATCTATTTAAAAACTGAAATAAATACACTAACAAGGAATATAAAGCAGTACCTCACAAGAAAAAGGGCGCCAGTCTAGATGAGACCTGAGGTGAGAAACGAGATGTTTTTTCTCTGTGGTCTGGTAGTTGCAGGTATTAGCCCAACGACAATCTCTGGGCAAGGTGGGGTTTTGGGAGTTCACGTGAGCTTCCTTGAGGTGGCGAAAGAGATCATCGAAGTTGACAAACTGTATGGAGCAGCTATCCCACAGACAAGTCTGTACCGTAAACTGATTGACATCTGCTAGAGACATTTCAACAAACTGCATCCCCTAGCTTATGGCCTTTTTAATTCAAACCTCCTGACTCTTATCTTTTACAGAAAACTGCATAGCCCTCCCACCCTCTGCCATGATTTATTTCGATGTTGCCCCAACAAAATAGCAAAACTAGTTTGATTATCTGCAGCTTCAAGGTTTGAAACAAATGTAGGGCTCCAGGTCTCACATACCATCAAAAAGATATTTAAGATTAGAATTTATTATCGAAGTGCATGAGTCCAGATCACATTTGATGGCATCAGTTTGCCCGGGTTTGGAAGTTCATTCAGTCTGTAGTCAACGTTGTGGTGGATCAAGGCCTGGGTGCCACAGAATAAAAGATCGCGCTGCGTCAAACAATTGGACAGGGCATCCAAACTAAACTTCAAAGCTATATTTTCTATTCCAAACTGAGTGACCCAGGAGAGCTGAACATTTAGAGTGGAGCATGCAGTATTTGTAAACTTTGAGTCTCCACTTAAGATGGTATTTTACAGGACTTTCGATTCCAAACCCCCTGCTACATTTTAAATCCATTCGAGGGTTTGCCCTACTACAATTAAAAAGTAGCTGCACATATTTCAATATTCAAGCCAATTGATAACCTGTCAAAGCTTTGTGGTGACTCCCTTGAACAATGTACAAGAGCACCTATGACTTCACCACATGGATCCAAATATAAATTTTGGTTTAGTATTATAAAAATGTGGTGATTGTCCAGGAGCTCTAGCATTTGTCCTTCTATTACTCAACTTTTATCAAATAGTAGCTAGGGCTGCTTCGGCCAGTTTTGGCTCTAGATCACTCAAGTCAAATATTTACTTTACATTTGTTTAAATATAAAGTAATTACATTCTGGCTGCAGCGGCTCAGGCCAGAAGCTAGCTGGGGCTAAGCCGAAGCATCCCTAATGGAAGCTCAAGCTATGACTTTATAGTATAAAGGAATGGAACATATCCAGCTAAACTACAGGGTTCTTTATCAAATTGTAACTTTGAAAAGAAACTGCTCAACTTTGAGGATAAAAAATATAAGGTTTCACTCTAAAGCTGATATCATTGCGCAGAAATACTTGCAGAAAGAAATTAATACTCTTATAAGTTAGATCTTTCAATTTGAGGATAAAATTACCCTAAATAGAAATTCAAATATTTGAATAACTACTAAATAAATCGAAACAATTAAGATGATTTAAAAGTAAAACCTTGTTAGGTAAAGTAAACCTAAAGGATCCAATAACCTTAAAATAAAATGATTATAACTAATTAAGAGTACAAGGATATAAATACTAAATAGCTTAATTATTTAAGTAATTTTGTATATTTTACAAGTTTAAAATTTCAACTTGTAAAGTATACAAAATAAAGGGGCAGACGATTCATCCAATAAAAGATCTATAAGTAACCAGATGTGGCCATATTTTTCAACGATATAAATGTTATTTGATTTTAAAGGTGAACATTGTTTATAATTTTTAATGCTATATCTTACTATTTAAATTTAAATTTGATATTCAATATCAATTGTTCATGGTTGAATCATATTTTTACAGTAGTTCTCAAAGCTGCAGCACTAAGCAAAATCACCTCATATGTAGGCAAAACAAACTCAACCTTAAACAAAACCCAAGCATCTGTGAAAAGCATACACTCTATTAACAGTAAACAGGATGTTAATAAGAAAAATGGCTCAAAGAAGCATCAAATAACTCAAACTACAAGGGAAATAAGTGAGATATGGTACTAAACTCGTGAAACCACAAACAGAATAATTTACATAGTAAATATATGTACCCCAAAAAGCAACTGAAACTAATGACAAAATACACTCAGTCACAGTATGCCATGACTCAGGTTACTCTCAGAAGATTCTTTGGTTAAGGGAAAGGGCCTGGCCTGAAAGGCTCAGTAAATGATGGGGGACATTCTTATCACATAGTTAGCAGCAGTAGCCCAAGAGCACCATGCTCCCATATGGGGCCTCACTTGTTCAGTGAGCCCCAGCATGGTGAGATAGGCAACCCCAAGCTTGCTGTAATCATATGATGGATTGATGACAAGCAGAGGTCTTCTACAGTGGCACTCATGGGCTGGCTTGGCAGGGCAAGTTGGTGGAGTTGAGCAAAACCTTGAAAGGAGAAGGGGGCACAGGAGCAGGATATATTTCCTGGTCTAGTACTCTGAAGAGAGGGACAGGGGCAAACATTGGTTGAAATCAAGCAGCAATTAGTTGCTCATTCTCCTAGTGCTGACAGTGGAGCTTCAAGCACTCTCTGTTTAAAAGCACTACTAGTATGATATTTGTAATTATATAATAGACTTCTGCAAAAGTCAAATGTTCAGATTGCATTAACTAACAGTTAGTTATTTAGAGATGTCAACAGAGAGGAGATTTACAACTTCTCCAGCTATATACTGCTGGGGAATTGGCTTTTGGCTGGTCACATATCACCATTTTTCTGGTACTGACATAATCTGGTTGGTTGCTCAGGGGAGGCAGCACACTATTTTTAGGTGTCTTGAGTGACAAATTCCTGCTATCAATCAGCAAAGAAAAATACCAATTTTGAGATTTGAACCCTGGGACCCTGCAGGCCGCCAATCTGTGTTTTTTTGAGCTCAGATTAGAAATAGATTTGACTTTGGAGAAACCTCCAAACCCCATCAGTGTAGCACCTTCTATGATCAAACCCTGTCCTCTGAGAGATTCTTTTAGCCTAGCCAATAAGATGACCAACCCAAGCAATATTACTGAAATAACTTAGGTCACTGCCAATGAAGTGCTGAAGGAATTTTTGCAAGAACAAGGGCCACCAAATGATGACAAATCCCATGCCTCAAAGAAGGAAATCAAGATTCCCTATCCCAGCCCAGCCAATGATGAATTGTCTATGTTGGATGCCACCAAGGATTTCCAACCCCTGGTAAATGCTACCACCCAGCCCATAAGAATTTGCAAAAATTTTCACAGTTTTGATGAGCATACTTATACCCAGGAAATGACAGGAAAATGCTCATTGTCATTCTTACAATAAAGTGTTATGAACCTTTGGTTCACAGAGGTCTTACCCTAACTTTTTTAGCACTTTACCATTCTCAATTCAATTTTTCTGGGTCTTTTCCTGCTTCCCACCAAGCCCAAGAAAATGCAGACTAACCCCCAAGTTATACTGTCTCCCAGGAGCACTATATGACCTGGTATATTTTACAGAGTATCCTCCAAGCCCAGATTATTTAAGGTTTACCTTAGAGGAGATCTTACTTTACAACCCAGAAGCCTGTACCATAGAGACAGAGCTTATTGGCTGTGAATTAACTTGGATCACTGTACCACCCTTGCTATTTTGCAACAAATATAACTACCTGCCCGCGTATTTGGTACCAATGACCCCTCCCTTGACCCCGCAGCCCAACTGCCGCAATAAATCTGTTGCTACTGGTAATTTTATCTCCATCCAGATATTCAGAGTCATTTACATCACCTTCACTGGCTTATTAACTCTATGGTGCCCACCAGCAGACCCTGGGCCATCCTTGGGAAATCCCTATCCTATATTATAAAGTTAGCCCCCATCCTGTGGTTAGCCCTTCCTTCTGGGCCTGAGGGCTGTCTACCTGCAAGTTCCCAGGAACCTACTCCAGGATGAATCCCTTACAATCAATCAGGGGTAGGGGATACCTGGCTTAATTGTGATCTTGTTGAACGCCCTGTAGTCTGTGACCAGGCAGAGTCCTCTGTCTTTCTTTGCTACAAAAAAGACAGCCACATCAAAAGAAGATTTAGAGGGACATATGAGTCCTTTTTCAAGTGCTTTGTCTAGGTAGGCCTTTAGTGTGTTGTCCTCTTATGGTGTTATGCAGTATATAGGTTGTGCTTTTGATACACTCCCTTTGAGATCAATTTCATGTTAGATGCCTCAGTTGGGTGGTAACCCTGATAAAATTTCTTGTAAAAAAGAAGGGAGTTTGGGGACTAGCTGTTGTTGGATTGGGTCTTGTTTCTGTGAGGTGTCTGCATTTTTAAAGTGGATAATCTCATACATGCAGGTGTTCCAATCAATCTTGCTGGGGTATTTTTCTTCTTCTGTTTCCGTAATTTTCATAAACATATGGTCTCTCATAAGTGTGTCAAGATGGGTTGGATACACGTGGTGGTGTACCTCACCTTGTTGTATGATGAGGGTAGCACTATCCCAGTCATTATGAGGTTTGGTCTTTCTCATCCAGTCCAGACCAAGTACAACATTGTACTTGGTGACTGGTATGATTGGACCACTAAGGATAGTCTGTATGTCTCCTATTTGGGCACAAAAGGGTTTCATCTCTCTGGTGACTGGTGCGCTCCTTTTATCTGCCATGATACCTCTCTTGATATTACTTTGAACTGTGGGTAGTTTCATGAGTTTGGTGAATCTTTTGTTGACAAGGGATTGATCTGTTCCAGTGTCAAATAGTTCTGTGCCCTGATATCTGAAAAAGAGGAAAGGATATGTTGCAACTGAACCAATGATAATTCAGTATTTGATTGGGGAAGACAACAGTCCAATAGAAAGAACAAGAATAAGAATAAAATAATGAAATAAGGTTTATTGATTGTTATTGTGACTAATATACTATACAGGGAAAGCCATAAGGCCACCAGGAGGTGGCACAGTGGCAGGTTCCATATAAGGTTTGGATTGTGGAACAACTTGCACAGGGATCATTGTGTCAAATTGGTAGTGCTCCTAATTAGAAGATAGTACCCGCAACTTGACATCACCAGCAGATTAATCCATGCTGTTAGTCACGTCATGGAGCAACTCATTGAGCGCCCCCTGTGTATCAAGAGATACATTGGCAGGAAAGAGGGAAATCTTGGATGCAGCAGATAGATGAGGAGTTTATTTCAGTTTGGGCAACAAACAGTATAGGATTGTTAGAGAGTACTTGGATCATGGTAATTGAATCCAATTCTTGGTCCCTGTATGAGTCTTGCAAAGTAGGGAAGGGTGGCTTGCCTAAGAACTCCCCTGAGCTTTTCCCTCCTTGATGGTGTTATAAGTACTCATTTGATTTACTTGATTAGTGTGATTTATGCCTCAATAATGAGGGCTATTGGCTCATTTGTTCTGCTTATTAGGTTGAGGGTCCTTCTTTGCTGTGATACTTTCCTTTTGTTTGTTGGTTACATGTAGGTCATCAGACTTTTTTACAGCTTGCTTCTCTTTCAAAAACATGTCTTGGATGTTCTTGCAGAGGCTCATGTCAAGCTGACATCTGATGTGCGTGGGGAGGCCATTGTAGAAGTCCAGTTGTGTCCAGACTCATCAAAGTTGATGGTGTTGGGAGCTTGATCATGTATTTCTTAATAGGCTGCAATGTACTCCTTGATAGTTCCTGTCAGTATAAAGGTTCTGAGTTCTGTCATTATCACAACGTCAGAGTCTTTTATTTCAAATTTTCTCAGGAAGGCAGTTTTGAACATGTCACAGTTTTTGTTGTAAACAGGGTGTTGGTTGAACCATTCACTTAAAAAGTGTGAGGCAGCCCCGGTAACATGTAAAGCTATTTCACTTGCCCAGAGTTTGTGGGGGTAGCCTACTTGTGTAAACTTATTTTGGGTGCTTTGAATCCAGAGGTTGGCATTTTTTCAGTGTAGTCCTGATAATGTTCCAATTTCTGCTGGGTGTAGGCGTTGAAATACAATGTTGGGTATTTTTTTCAGGATTGTCAATTCTTTCCCCCTGGAAACCCAGGCCCAAGAGTGGGATTTGAACCCTGATTCCTAATCCCCGTGGGCTGCTGGCCCTATGGATCAAGGGACTGCCCGCCTGTGTTTCCTTGGGACTGAGCCTCCGCAAGCTGAAGCTTCTGCTAAGTCCTAAAGTCATAATACCAGCACAGGCTTGAGCATGGTGGTACCCAAGTGTCAGGAATATTCCTGACATAAACCAAATTATCACTGGAGGACAAGTTTGGAAAAGAAAAGGAGTTTTTCTGGTCAAGGAGGCAAAATTTAATGAGGACTTTCCCCCTTTAATTGGGGGAAATAAAAATCAAACCAAGGAAGAAACAGAATTTAATAGCCGCTGGAATAATTTAATATCCAGGCAGGTGCCCGCCACGCCCGCCAGCACCCTCTGCCAGCCTCCCAGCGCCCAGCCCACCTGCTTGCTCCCTGGGTCCCAGGCCCCAACCTACAGCCAATCAGAAGCCCTCATTACCTGCAGCCAACCAGAAAAGTCCCTATTTGAAAAGGGGAAAATATTAATTAATTCCTGCCCTTCAGAAGAAGAGCAAATCCAGGGTTGAGATTCTGTAAAATATTCTGACTCCCCAGAAGATGAGAAAATTCAGGTTTCAAACTTTGAAAACAATTCAACTCCAAACCAATGGGATTCAGAGGACCAAATCACATGCTTGAGTCCAGACCCCAGTCAAACTAAGCCTTCCAAAACCAAAATAGATTGTGAAAATTCCATGAATCTTCAACATCACCTGACTCCACTCCCAGGGGAAATCATTGGCTCTAGTCAAGAATGGCTAAACCCCCAACAGATTGTCAGGGAACAAGAATTTGGCCACCTTCTCAAACCCCAATCCCCAATCACATTTTCCAAACTTTTGGGCTCTCCAATCCCTTGTTTCCATTTCTACTTGCAAAACTTTGCACAGTAGGAAGCACTATAAATAAGGAACCCCTCCTCAGTAATAGCTTGTGCTATTATTGAGTCTAATACCCTCAATAAAGCTAAATTTACTTAAAACTTAAGTCAACTTTAAACTAGTTAGTCCCTGCCAACTCCCTCCAATCAAAGGAAGATGAACCATCTCATCTTCACAGCTGTGCTTACAGCTTGCCTTGGGATTAGAGGCTACCAACAAGGACCAGAGTTCTTTGGCCCCTCATCAGAAGGGCTAGGTCATGATTCTCACTATGACCCTGGACAACTCAACTCCTCCTACTCTGGTTCCTGGCCTCCCCTGGTGTCCCTGCATTCCACACTGTCAGTTGCAGTGTACACCTCCATGTACTATGTGTTAATGTACTTTGCAGGTAGCTTTGGAAGATACTACCTCCATGCTAAGGTCTTCTGTTGGTTGATGACCATCTACCCAATCATCACCGCCCTTAATAGCTTCCAATTTGCCAACCTCCTGCCATACCTGCTGCAAGTAGTACCTACTGTAACTGGGTATTACACAAGGAGGAGCTTCTTAAATTGCCTAATGAAGGCAGAGAAAGTTCCTCTGTCAACTTCATGAACTTGAAGTCCTCTTGGATAACCAATCAAATTCAGATACCAAAGGAAAACACAGGCTTTAGGCCCAACCCCGTGACCACAGCCCAAAATCAAGAAAAACAAGTGATCAATCTGGGCATTTCAATCAATGAGAGAACACCCAGTCAAGATGCCATTTTGCCGCTCCTGCACTCAGGCCTCCTGGCCACCCGCCCGCATGTTTTCTGATATTTTGATGAAACCCTTATGGAAAATACTAAATTTGAAGGCAGGATGTTATATATGCCTATAGATTCCATGCTCAACCCTTATCACCATTTTTGAATAAAGGTTATGTTATTTTGGCTTACACAGCTACTGTCTTATTTTGTATTTGCCATCTATCAAATTAGTACAAGATCTCCTGGCCCTCCTGGCCCTCTTCCTGCAAATTCCTGTCCTCCAGGTGTTCCCTTTGGCCCTGTCCACTTCATAGAATAACCTTTGAAACCTGAATATAAGGACTACACCCCAGAAAAGATACTCAAACTAGATCTTTTGGCCCACATACAATCCGCAGTTAGATACAACTGTCAAGGCCTTTGGATATTCTCAACACCCAAATTGTTTAGAGGGAAGTTCAACTATCTTCCTGTCTATAAGCTCCTCATGGAACCGCCTGTGACCCCAAGCCTATGCATGCCTCCTTGCCTGACCTCCCAAGTGACCACACTGACAAGCTGTTTAGGATAGGCTACATCCCCCTCACAGGGGTGATTGACACTATAATCCCAGCTGCTGGCACTTGGTCCTGGGTGGGAAAGTCCTTCTCCTACCTTTTTAAGTTAGCTCCTCTCTTGGGATGGGCTTTACCTGCAAAAAACCAGCCCAAGTTAACCCTGAAAACAACAGGCCAGCTGCCCTAGACTAGATCCCTGACATATTTTGCTTGTTTTTGAAACCAGGGTTGGGTTCAGGACTCCTTGAGTACTGAGAAAGTTGTACTATCTGGTTAGTACAAGGATATTGCTGAAGACAGTGAATCTTATGGGGACATCCTGACCTTCTTCATATTGTCTCCAGTTGGTGGGGAGTGCCATATGCTGGGTTCTTTTCTTTGGAGGAATTTTTTCTTTAAGTTGTGTAGGTGTGGATAACCTACCTGTGCTATCACTGTCAATTATATACTTCTGAGAAGTATAATAAATGAGATAAAGGGGAAAATTAATAGTAGAATGATACTTTCTTTGATATGAGTTTAGAGTATTATACAGTAGTTTTAAAAGCTATGGCAACAACCAAAAATACCTCAGATTTAAACAAAATGCTTACAGATTTAAACAAAAATCCAAGTTGTGCAAGTTTAGGGATTCAATTAATTCAAAATATTTTTGGTTAATACATGAACTGTCAAATCAAAAACAAAATTTCACTAGCCCATTATACAAAATTATATCAAACATCAAGCGGTGTAGTTCAAACCACAAACAAAATGAACTGACACAACAAGTGAGATGAATGGATGCTGATCTGGAGTATATTATAATCCAATCAGGATTCATATGAGACACCAACAGAAGGATTAAAATGAAACAAAATTTGAGCAATCTATAAGCGAGATTCCACAAGCACAAAACAAAATGAAGTCACACAAGATGTGTATTATGAGCAGCCTAAAATAGAAAACCATCAATTTAACAGCCAATCAACAGCTATCCAATTTAGGAACAGAGGCATTTTATTCATTTTAATGGCTCCTGATTTGTATGAAATTGTTTTAAGAACCTACCAAATATGGACTTGAGATTACAATAAAAATAAAGTCAAAAAAAATTTAAACTTCTTCTTTTAGTGATTTTATCCTAGGTTTTTTACAATGGTTTTTAACAACAACATTTTATGACGGCAGCAGCAGCCAAGCCAGCTTCAATGGAGGCAAGGCTCAGGGTGTGGAGGCACCCATTTATACCCAAGCCTTTGAGGCAGGTAACAAGGAAGCCAACCTATACCTGACCCCCAACCCCTATAGCTTTGACTTGTTCAGTAGTCACTTAGTGTCTAGCTCTCCCCCTGCTCCCGTACCTACCCCTGCACAAGCTGCCTGTCAACCAACCAATCAGGATAGCAACCTCAATCCAGAACAACTTCCTGCCACCACCCAACCTGCCCCCCTCAGCCAACCAGGCTTCAGCTCCTGCGGCCCAGCACCCCAAGCAACAAATCATCACTGCCCAAACTCTTCAGGAAATTGTGGCACTGAATCTGCAGGGTCTGTCCTGAGATCATATTGCTGACCAATTTCAATTCACCTGAGCCACAATAATGCAGGAATTCAATAACTTAATGAATAAGAGGAATCTGATCAGGACAGCCAAAAAGCCCAAGAAGGCCGCCAAGTCCCAAATCACAGAGGCCTACCCAATCATGCTTGACCTCCTCCAGTGGGACCCCAAGCTTCCCTTGACACAGGTCTGCAAAAAACTTGCACACCACAACATATGGGTTTCTGAGCACATGGTGCAGCTCTGGATGCACGGAAAGGTGGCTTCAATACAGATTCTTACCAATGTTGCCAGCAACCAATGAGATGGTGCTGAGGATTCACTGTATGATCAGGCTATAAAATCAACCCTGGCCTAATGCTTGACAAGTCTATCAGATGATGTCATGTTTGTCTTGTATTATAAGCTATCAATAGCTTTTGACAATTTTGGCGCGCAAGGAAGAGCTGCCACCCAAAAAGGGAGGAAGAAGGTCAAGATTGGGATGTACATTGGTAAATTTCTGGCTGTTTCAGTCAAGGGTTTTGTCTACTATAGGACAAACCCAGATTTCACTAATGGCTACGAGTACAGCCACATCCTTGGTGGATTACTTGACTCCTGGGATGGCTCTAATTCCAAGCACCAGGTTTTCTTGAGCCACCAGATGGAGGGTAGCTCCACCGCCCTTGAGGCCATTCAGGGACGCGGGCACCAGGCCTCAGTCTACCCCTCCAGTCACACAGACATCCATCTGACTGATGTTGTGTTCTTTAATATTGGAGATACACTCCAGGAGCGCCGCTGTGACTGTATGATAGTCACTGTTAAGTATTTAGCCAAATAAATACTCCAAAATATAAAGTTGCTCTGTTTTTGCTGTTTGTTTTATTTAGATAGGTTTGGCTGGAATTCTTCAGATAAAGATTCCTGAAAATTTAGTATCTATATTCAATAAAAGAACAGAAGGTAAGATTGGCTGAATCAATCTTGGAGACTAGGTGTCTCAAAAAAACAATTTAATTAATCAGGAAGATTAATTAATAAATACATGGGAATATAATTAATGAGGATTTAATTATATTGGTTAATTGCCTTGACTGTGTCAAGAAGTTTGGTTAAGGTTGATCAAAAGTAAGCCCCCAAACTTTGGGTTAAAAGCGCCATTTTAGTGAATTCATCAGGTTAGAAGCGCCACCTAATTGATTTGAGAAGCGCCAAGGCGCTGCCTGGGAAAATTGCTGGGCGCTGTGGTGGCGCCTGGTTCAAGTTTCAAAGTGTTTTAATGGGTTTTAAAGCAAACCCCCATTAAATGCAAAGATAACTAAATAAAGGTAATGATGCCTAGGGATTCATGTTTGATCAGCTGGTTTCCAGTTAATACATTGATATCTGAGTTTTGGAATGTGTATATTCCACAGGGTTTTGGCGCCAGGAGCTAAGGAAGCTCCATGCTGAATTAATACATTGAGATGAATGGCATCAGGTGACTCCTTCTCATTGTAGGTTAATTCTCATAGGCTGAGAATTACAGGGGATCCTTTAGGTAAAGATCTAGGTTTGGATGACTCAAATGTCATAGACCACATGATATGAATTATAGGTTGATTCAGGAACCAGAGGGGTTTTCAGCCAAATATGCCCTTAATTGTATATAAGCAAAAACAGCTAAATTTTAATAAAGATATATTGTCAATTTTGATGCTTTCCCCTCAAACTACTTTTTAATTATCATGTATTCTTTACTATCATTTGAAAACCAAATTTGGGGTGCTTTATGTAGAAACCGCTGCTGCTAGGAAGGGAGTTCCTACCAGTTCACTCAAGGAGGCTTGGGCAAGTTTGGAGGTCTCTAAGATAGCACCTGAGGAATCTTTGGTAGAAGTGAAAGCGGCTTTTGAAGAACTATATTCCAACTATTTTGCCAAAGAGAGAACCCCTACACAAGGAAATCAAGTTTATGCACTGGACTACTGGGACTTGCTGTTAGAGTTTGATGAAATTTTACAGCAGGTAGGGGCAGAGCCAATTGTGAAGTTGAGGCGCTAAGAAATAGGGAGGAAAAGAGTGTCAAAATTATGACTCGTTGGCAAGATGATAATAAAGTGTTGTCTCACAAAATTGCCTCCCTGGAGGCAAAGCTCCTCAAAGCTTTGTCACAGGAAGGTAACAGTAATAAGAGTCAAGGGCAAGATAACGGCAAGTTTGACTGGTTAGACCTGGATCCGTCACAGCCACCCTCAGGCTTTCAACGACCTCTATCTTGGGGTCCTTGACCACAATTCTCTCTTTGGTCACCAAATGGTGGCAGACTTGTTTGCCCAAACTGTCCTCCACATGAACATGGGCAACCAATCACGTAAGGATAAGTGTCTCCCACCATGTACCACTGCCACCTACCAGCCCATCCAGCCAATGACAGACAAGGAATAAAACAAGTGTTATATGGCGGCCATCACACGCAATCCTCCTACCCCTACCCCCGCCACCACCACCACCCACCTTCCAGCCACACCCACCTAATCCCAGACCCCCCAAGCCAGCACTGCCTCTATGTCTTCCTTCCCGTGCTATTCTGTCTACTAGGCATCACTCTTCCCTGTCCCCAAATAAACCCCCTGACACCAAACATTTTATATTTATATTATTTTTATTTTGAATTTCAATTGTTCATGTTCTCTTTGTTTATAGTTGGTTTTATTCTTTATGCCCAGCTTATTTCTATAAAATCATATATAGCCTTGCAATGTATCTAGATCCAGAACACGGTTATTTTTAGCACTTTGCACAGCCCCTTGTGAAAATATTATCAATTTGGTGGTCGTCAAAATTTGAATTAGAAAATTATAGGTTAATTGTGTTTAGATAAAGTTGTTCTGATCCAAATTCAAAACCTTAATGATAAACTTTAAGTCAATCAGGAGCCAAATGATAAAGTGATTGTTATGACATAAAGGGTCATTCAATAATTCTTTGGTACATGTGTGCTAATTAATATGATTGGCTGGATGTTTTGCCATTGTGCGCCATTACTGCTGTGGCAAGTTATTGATGGACTAGTGCCCAATCAGCTGCTGGGTTAGCACTAGTCCATCAACAACTTGCCACAGCAGCAATGGCACACAATGGCAAAGCATCCAGCCAATCATATTAATTAGCACACATGCAGCAAAGAATTATTGAATGACCCTTTATGTCACAACAATCACTTTATCACTTGGCTCCTGATTGGCTTAAAGTTTATCATTAAGCTTTTAAATTTGGATCAGTAACAACTTTATCTAAACACAATTAACCTATAATTTTCTAATTCAAATTTAGCTGATCACCAAACTGTTGTTAATATTATCACAAGGGGCAGTGCAAAGCGCCGAAAATAATATTTGATTATGGAAACAATGCCAACACAAAGCAAACAACACATATTGAGATGAGCGTAAAACATATACACAATGGTTAAAAGTGGGATATTGGAGTAATATGAAAACAAACAGGGATAGGCAAAGAGGCAATATTATCAGAATAATACAGATTTTATTGGGGGTAAAGCTATAAAAAAGGAAATGTTAGTAAAAAAATCAATGAGAGAATTGGAGAAACTGCTCAAAGACCTTGACTCTGAAATTGCAGAGATCAAAGAAATTGACCGCAAGGTCAAAGCAAAGGTGAAGTCTGCTGTCCTTGAAGGCAAGAAAATTGACAAAGTGTTGGCCAAGGCGCTTATGGCCAAAATACCTGACACCCCTGAGAAGACCATTGAGTGTCTTCTTAACATCCAGGAGACAGTTGTGGATGGCTTACAATTCAATTCCTACGCCCTTTCTGTGCGGTCTGTCTGGACCAATGACCGTGAGATAAATGAACATCTTAAATCAACCAAGAGGGCCTGCAAGGATGACACCAAGATGCCCGCACAGCTGCTTGAGCCAAGAATGGCCAAGACAGCCAAGGCTGCGGGCAAGGAGGAGACTGTAGAAGGTAACCTAATATCATAATTAATAAAAATTTGAAAATAATTACCTGTTTTTTTAGAAAACATTGACAGTGAACTCCACTGGGTCCTGGTTCCTTTTGTCCCCCCACCTTTTATGCAAATTATGCCACTCACATGGACAAGCAGCTGTATCTGTCCCCCCTGTCTTGAAGGAGCTTGAAGACAGTATCCATGGTACCTTTCCTATGTCACGGCAGGCATTGGCTGAGCTGACGCATGGCAAGGGGGCATCTGAGTGGGTAGTTACTGGCTACAAGGATGCCCAATTAGTCCGCCTTGACCCAGTGGTTCTCAGTGAAGTTTACTGTGTAAAATCCATTGAGCTTGTTTGGGACGTCCTGGCAACGCTTCCATTCAAGATTATACCAGGGATGGGCCAGGCCCATGTGGCTGCTTGCTTCTGCTTCCTGGTGGAGTACACCCTATCTTACCTTCTGGACAACTTTGGGTGTGTGGTGTCAAAATTGGCTGTTGCAGACGCAACAGCCGTCAAGAAGACTGAAATCCTCCTTGCTGACTTCAGGCTGACCTGGAGCACTGACAAGATGGGGGTCCCTGCAGCCATGGATCTTACCTTTGGCAAAACTAAACACAAGAAAAAAATAAGTTCAGTATACAAAAAACTGTGCAAGTTTACTGAAGCCTTTGCTGGGCAAAGGCTTCACCTTGTTGTTTACCTTGGGTATCTTTTCTTATTTGATGAGTGCCAGTGTAGAGGACCTAGACAGGGTCCTTCTTGGGGTCAACAAGGCCCAGCTCTCACTGGATGGGAAAAAGGTCCCCCCGGGTACAACTTGGTTGACCATGTAATCCAAGACGCCCTGGTCCTGGCTGGCATCTTTGGGTTTGCAGACCCGCCAGAAAAGCTGCTCCTCCATTCCCACTTCACCATCCTCCCTTTTACCAGCAGGAAAGAATACTTCAATAAGGGTGTATCCACTGTTCACAGTGTGGCAGTGAAGGTTGTGTACCACCTCCATTGCAGGGTGGGTACATACGCTGAACCCACTATAGGCGCTCCTAATTTATTCTCTATACCAATAAAAATCTTTATACTTTAGATTTTTTTATTATAATTAATTTTTCAAAAATGTCTATTTTAGAAAACAAGATTTGCAAAATATATCCCATAGAAGCTCTTCATAAAACATAATAATATACATTAATAAAATACAATTCTACTTTGTACCTTATACATTTAACTTTTTTAATTTGATTTTTATATTTATTTGACAAAAGTGATATAAATATATTTGTGTAAGCCAGTATTGAGTGTTTGGGATAACCTCAGATGGCATAATAAAAAAAATATAAAATAAATAAATTACTAACCTCCAGTGATGGTCCTTCCAAATGTGATTGTGGGCTTAGAAGCTTCTAAATATAAAATGATGATTAATAAATCTTAAATAGTAGATTAAAGAATATAAAAAAGTTGGACACACTAAGCCTTTAATTGATTGGCTGTTTGGCTAGGCATGCAGGGATGAATGAATCAGTGTGGCCTTAGAATTTGGCCACAGTCTCAGCTGGGAGGGTGTGGATCCCGGCCTGGAGCAAATCAAACAGGTCCTCAGTCCCAGTTGGGGTTCCTCGCTTGATGACTTGCTTGAGCCACCCAAAGACTTCCTCAATGGGATTTAGGAAGGGCAAATAGGCAGGGAGGAAGAAAAGGCGCAAATTTGCTGTGACCAATTGCTGGGGGCCCACTCCCATGCTAGTGTCAATTGATGGAAATTCCTCAAGAATATCCACCACCTTATGGAGATCAATGTTGTCTAGCACAATTACGTTGGTGAAGCCCAGGCTTGTGTGCCTCAGGTGCTCCGGGACCAATTGGAGAAATGATAGGAAGGTCCAGCTATTGTGAGATCCCAATATCATTTGGTACAGCTCAAACCCCTTTGAACTGAGGAGAGCCACCATCAAATAGGCTGTGGCGCAGACTGCAGCACGCCAAGTCATCCCGTCATTTGAGCCTTTGGGGACATACCCATACCCATTGCGCATTGACAAGGCAAATGCTGATTTGTCAATATAGTAAAATTTGACCGTCCCCTTGGCTTTGAGGGCAGTGTATGCCTCTGCGTAGTTTTTCAAGGTCTCAATGTTGGTTGGGCTATTCTGATTTTACGGAGATACCCCGAGCTTTTTCCAGGAAAAAGCGCATCTTCTTCAGCAGATGGTAGTAAAAGGAAATGGAAGCCTCAACCCCAAAAGTAGACTTGACCATCACCTGTATATTTTTCAGTTCAAAATGGCAGTCCCGGGTGATCCACTGGCAGATTGCCCATTTGTGCTCCTTGGTGAGCATGGTAGATACATGCATGGATTTCTCTGCAGCAAGGACTTGGCCATTATTGATGAAGGTGTTGAATGTCTTTGAGACGTACTTGGGATCTACTCCAACAAGGGCCGCAGCCGCCTTGTAATTGCCCAATTCACACATTAGCTTAAGCAGGATGATGTGTTTGATGTTGGGAATGTGCTTATGGGCAGGTGTCTTGACAGTGGGGATTGACTTGTTGGCATTGGGCACAACACAGGGCATGGGTACCTTGGTGTAGAAGGCTGCAACTTTTTTGAGCACTAACTGTCCCTCATCAGTTCTGAAGAACTCAGGCTCCTTGTCCTCTTCCTGATTGCTATCACTGACGTAGGGCTCATAGCTAGTATCAAGTACAGGCTTCACCTTCTCCAGCATGGCTGACAGGACCAACTCTTGCCAGTATACAACATCAAACACATACAAAGTAAGTTCTACCTCCTTGTTTCTAACTTTCTTGATGAAGGTAACCTTGGTGGGCTTCTGGGTCAGCTTTGGGACCCAAGGGTTGATGCTCCAAACCCTAGCAGCTTGTGCTCCTTGAACTGGCTGTGTCAGTGTAGCATCACTATGGAACTCTTCTCTTCTGTCTCCTTCCTGAGTATGCATTTGTGTTACACTAACTCTTTTCTTTGACCCGCAGGGGTAACTGCAACCGCAGCGCACAACAGGTGCATTGATACTCTGGTGTTGTGTTCCTTTCATTTCAAAATTTAATAAAATACTAAATAAATTTCAATAAAGTTACTCCTTAATTTTATTTTTTTACTTTTATCTGAATATGGATATTTAATTAATATTCCCCCCCCAATATCCCAATTATAGATTTTTTGTTTCTTAATTAGTTGTTTTTGGTTTTACAACGCCCATTTTAGAATACTCAAAAAAAATCCACCCATTTTCCCAGATTTTACTGCCAAATTCAAACACCCAACACAATATTTTTAAAAATTATGACTCACATTGTGTGTCTTATTTTAGATACCTTGGTATCATTCTTGATTACAATCCATTGTACACTTCATTTGAGTGATTTTGTTTACATAGTGAGTTGCTATTGTGGTTTGTTTTTGGATTTAGTTTTGACACACTGCGCTTGGGCGTATTTTGTCACCAATTCACTTAGTAAACATATGTACACCAAAAGTTATCTCACATCATTTTTTTGTGAATCCATGTATTTTGAATGATTTTGCTTTGCGTGTGAGCACTTCTTTGCTGTGTTGACCCATTTTGCCCATTAACACCAAAAATCCCTGTTAACAGAGTGTATATTTTAACCTGATAGTTGTATTTTGTTTAAATATGAAACCATTTTGTTTAAAGCTGAGAAATTTTTGGTTGTCACCATATCTTTTAAAACTACTGTATAGTATCATGAGAAGTCACATGTTTTCCATGTACATCATGGTGGTCATGGGGCTTGTCCAAGTATTTTCCCTCTTAGGACTCAAAATGTTTGATCCTGTAACAGATGGGTGAATGATAAGAGTGCCACCAACTTAGTGATTAGTCAGGGAATCATTTGGAGAGTTACTTGGGAAATTGCTTTCCCAAGAGAGAGTAATCAAATATGAGCAACATTATATACTTTCAAGAAGTATATAATCAATAAATTAAAATCTTCAAGATCCTTGATTTGTATGCTGAATTTTGAAGTTTTAAACTTCCATTATTTAGGATGATCAAACTCTTTGAAATTTGGAACTAATGTGGTACTGGAACTGACCCAGCTTTTATATTGCTCATTAAGCACATCAATCTTGGGGTTGTTAGAAAAACCATAGTAAATTAAAACAATAAAAATCACTGAATTAGAACAGGCATAAATTTCATTGGCTTGATTTCATTTTAACAATGTGTTGTAGTTCAGATAGCTCCTAAACCCTATATATACAGATAAGGATCCTTGAAAATCAAGCAAATACCTCTGTTTCCAAATTGGGTAGCCTTTTTTTAGAGATCTGCAGGCTGAGGTATTTTTCCATCCACTGATATAATATCCTAAGTGTTCTAACATTGCAAAAGTACAGGAGAGCCTGTGACTTTAGTGTAACCTGTGGCCCAGAAAGATATGGTATTATCATCAGTATCAAGAAGCCTGGCTGGGTCTTCAGCCCAGAGGCAAGGAAATTTTATTCTCACTTCTGAATAAATATTCATAGCAGCATCTATATTATATTATTAAAAACAATACTGGATGATGATAGTATTGTCTTTTTCTCTAAACTAAAAAGGTTATTGATGGAAAAAAGATTAAAAGAAAGATATATGCTTTGTTGTTAATTCCAAAGGGGAACATAATAATAAACATCAGTCTTTATTCATATAGACTGGCATTGAGGCTGTCCCAGCTGTCCATGTTATTTAAAAAGTTAGCAGAAAATTCTAAGCTAAAGACAGAAGTAGCATTAGGGTGACATGGTAGGAGGCCTAACATTAAGGAGATGTATTTTGAAATGAAGCTTGTTTGGCAGCTTCTATAGCATCTGTGCTCTTATTGACAGACTGTACAACTGAATCCCTTAATTAAGCTGATAAAGTTTTCTATCTGATCCACTAAACAGGGCTAGCTAGCTAGCCAGAAGATAGCTAATAGCTGGTGTGAATGATTGTTTTAACCTGATTAGAGCTTCTCTAATAAAATAGGCTCTTGGGCCTTTATCTTAGAGTTATTGGCCTGACAACACAACACATGATGAACTCTTCAAAGTTCTATTTAGTTAACAGTTCATGTGATAGCTCTTTTGTTCTAGGATATAATTAAAGTTTAGAAAAGTAATTATTATGATACATATATTTAGATGCCTGTTGAGGTGGACTAATTAAAGCACAATATATACATGTTTCATTCATTAAGTTAGATAAGAGATTTTATTAATGCTAGGATATGATTTGATCATTATTTTATCTATCTTGTGACCAGGTTGCCCATTTTTAGATTGAATCCATCAATAGGATTGCATAGCTGCCTGCTCACAATTACTGGTCAAATCTGTTAATTAGTCAAAATCCCAGAATCCTGATAGCCTTTAATTGATTATTAAAATGTTTTTATTATACTTTAGGATTATAAATCATAAATCATGTATGACTTTATTTTATTCAGTGTTTGTGAAAATTTGTTTTTATGTTACTCTGTTTTTGTTTCTGTTTGGCCTTTCTATTAGTATCTCTTTAGTATCCCAATTGAATTATAATACACTATAGAGCAATCCAAATCTAGTTTGCTTTGTATAATTAGCTACTTTATTTGTAGTTTGGGATGTGTCATCTAACTTTTGGTTTGATTTCACATTTTGTGAGGTTTGTTGTGTTTCTTGTTTGGGTTTTTGCCAGTTTACCAAAATGTTCAAACCATTTGCAGTCTGGAACTTGCCCGACATGGATTTTGTTTAAGTTTGGGCTCATTTTTCTTACATGGGTTGATTCTGCTTGGTGCCACAGCTTTAAAACTACTGCAAGTGGACTTTATTTTTGGCCGGCTTGATCTTCCCTATCTTTGCAAATTTCAAAACTTCTGCATATTGACAAGATAAAATCAAATATTGAAAAAAATTGGTACAATTGTATGGATATACATTGACTGTTGGTAAGATATAGTTCAATTATAAATAAGTCTCTTTACTTTTTCAACAAGATAAATTCTCGGGTTTGATTATTTGTTTCTCGTCTAGCATACTTTATTTAAAGTATAGTTAGATGTTTTTCTCCATTAAATCTTATCACCACTGATTTAAGCTCGATTCAGGTAGTATCAGATAAAATGCTAGTTACTCTTTAATTCCAAGTATGGAGCTTACAAATAAACCAAAGCAACTTAAATGGAGTTAAAAAGGGTGACTTTTGATAGTAACTATGTTTTGAGATAGTAAACTCAAAAATTACTTTTACCAAGTAAGTCACACATAAAAAACTAATTTAAACCGGCACATTTTTGAAGACACTATATAAAAGCCAATGGATTAAATACATTTTACAACATGTGGGTCATTATTTTTCTTGTTATGCCTAGGCGCCAGATTGATTATTTTATAACTTTATCACATTATTCATATTCTAATTATTCAGACTGCTTAAAATACAATCAATCCCAAAACTTCAATTGATCTTGGGCTTAGATGATTTTTTAAAAAAATAAGTCATCAATTTTAGAATCAAAAAGTGCAACTTATAGTATTACTGAAAATATCTTAAGTGCTACTACAAACTACAAACCAAAAATACTTATGATGAGTTTCATGGGGGAGTAATAGCAGCCCCAAAGCTATAAAGGCTATTACCCTATCTTTGGCTCATCATAAATATTCTTAGTTTGTTTCAGAAAAAAAGGTTGTTGTTTTTGAAAGACTGATAACTCTATTTAAAATACACCCTCTAGTAAGTTGCCCTACTTCATAGACTTGCCCCAATACATCACTAGCATCTTCTGATATTTTTGTTTCTCTGGTATCATCACGTGATTTTAAATGATA